>JAGDQP010006441.1:37213-72321 GCA_022664845.1 Lepisma saccharinum | reverse complement strand
ATTATTTATTCATTTCCTTTGTTTATTCAAGGCTGTTTATTTTGTGTTTACAATCACTAAATCTGTCATACGAACTAATCAAGCCTTAACAATCACATTATACTTTTATTTGTGAATCAAGCGTGTTTGTATTGCATTTGTTAAAATATTAAGTTATTCAAAAAATTGTAATTTGACATAGTAGATGAGTTGTGCATTTTACAAGCAAGTACAATTGAAAATAGGAAGATAAAGAAGGAAGTAATATTCGAAAGATTTTTTTTTCAATACAGTGTTACCTTGTTTCGAGCTCGAACGACTACTCCCCCCAAATATTCAACCTGGATCCGCCCCTGTGTTTATCACATTTTTAAATAATTGGAAAGGAGACTCCTGTTAGAAAACCCAATAGAAAATGAGGCCCCGGTTGTCCGAATTATGCTCATCCGGAAAGTTAAAAACTTTTCTCGACAGCATTTATTAAAAGCTTTGTATGTTTTATCGAGTTCTTTCTGCTCCTAATACATATATTGAATTTGAATTTTATTTATGACCTTTAGGCATCTAAGACACAGGGTAAGATAGGGAGGGAAAAGGAATCGATCAGGACCTAATGTGAAGATACCACCCAGGCATTCGCAATATATTATGACATTAACTCCACCCTATTATACAGGGTGTATCTATAGCATTAAGTAAGGGTGGGGGATTGATTTTTGAAATTTGGTTTTAGATCCCTTGAATTTAATGACAGTAGTTTATCATCTTCAGGTATCCCAGGCTCAGTCCGTGATAGGGTAGGGAAGAAGATGTTGCAAGGTAATCGCCAGGGCCTAGTTTGTAGGTACGATCCCAGCATTCGACTGCTATGACAAAAAACCCTCGAAGGTCCCGGGTGGGAGTTCCGGCAGGGTTATAGGCGTGGATTTTAATTGTTAAAGGCTAATCGTGACGGGCCAAAGTACACAGTTACTAGACAGGCCCATAAAAAAATAGTTGTTTTTTTTAATCCTGTAAAAACCTCAAGTTAGGATGGCCGGCCGCTTGGTTTGTTGGCAGAACCTTCCGATTGCTAAGCCAATGTTCTACCAACTGAACTATGGCCGTTCCGTGGTGGATGCCTTGATTTACGACATAGGTGTAGTATGGCTACAAGCTTCTTATACGGTATTTTTGTACTATATGCACTTACTTTGTATGGCATGTTATTGTCTATACAAAAGCATATGAAGAAGGAGCACTGCTTAATTTTAGAATATACATTTTTGGATAGAGCGGCTCTCAGGTCTTATGTTGCCTCAGTTCTACTGTTAACGATATTGGAAATAATAAGCTCTATAAAGTTCATTTTCTCACACTTTCGTCAGCCTATGGCATTGAAATTTTTGCCTCCTGGATGGTCTATACGTTTTACTTATTTCCATGTCAGGAATTTCGTGAGGTGGTTTTGTCAGTGTTATTTTGCAACACCCTGTATATATTTAAAACGAGAATTCGGATTACGTGCGAACGAAAGAAAATGAAAAGAGAGAATAAAGTAATTACGTAGTAATAATTTTACTTCAATGCTCAAATATTTTTTTTAGAACCTAGACTATCATCATTTCGTCGCTCATCCATTGCTACTCGTCCTTGATATGTGCGGGTTAAAGAATGTTTTTGTTTACGTCCTCTTTCGCCTGAGGACGGCCGATAAGTAAAGTAGTCAAGTTAACAGCCATCCTGTGTCCACTAAGCGCAGTTCAACCTTAATAAAGACAGGTGGATATCATACATCGTTCATATCGAAGATTCGTTGGCAATCGGAAATCATTCATATCGAAAAATTGTTGGAAATCGAATATCGATCGAATCGAAGAATCTTTTGAAATCGAATATCGATCAACTCGAAAAATTGTTTATCCATATTCGATATTTTGATTTATGGTATCAATATTTCCATTCTTCAAAGTATCGACCTATCCATATATCGATTAATTGCGCAGCCCTATAGTTCTGGGAACGATCCCAGCAGCCCCCCATCCTGAGATTTCCCAGGGTTTTCTTTAGTCACACCAGGAAAATGCCAAGATGGTATCTCGGAAATTGGCCGATTACCTTCCGTTACTCTCTCTCTCTCTTCCCCAATCCAGTCTGAGCCACATTTGCCTAAAGGTAATAAAGAAATTTAAATACTTGAGTATGGTAAGATATTAATTTAATGTGCTATCCTGGACTGAAGTGGAAACTACGTCCTAAGTCTGTCAGAAATTAGAGCTACTTGCGATCCTCACCAAACATTCTTTTGGGATATGGATTCCAAAGGCTAAGAATGTTTCAAAGAGGTCATCTGCCTGGTGATTCTGATGGAAACCGTGGAAAACATGAGAATAAATAAGTAAAGGATGGCCCACAAAGACAGAAATGTGCTCGCCAATCAAATGTTGTTCCGGAACTGGATTTTAGTTTTTAAGACCTTTAGTCAACTTTTGCTCAGGCTGAAATATCCTTCCGATAATTAGTATTATTATAATACTTTTTATTCCCAAGGTCAGGCCCGGATAGGGTAGAGAAGAGGATGTGTGAAAATATCAGTCAGAGCGTAGTTAGTAAGTACTATCCCGACATTTGCCTGATATACTTAAAGTAAAATTCTGGCAAAATCTCAGTCAGAATGAGAAGCCACTGGGACTATTTCAGAAACTTCCGATTGTTGAGGCATTGCTCTACCGACTGAGGTACAGCCGTTCTGTATATTGTTTATTATTATTATTATTATTATTATTTACTTCAGGCATCTAAGGCTGTGGAAAGGCGTCGACCAGGGCCGTTGTTGAAGATACAATCCCGACATTTTGCTTGTGTGATTGAGAGCAAACCCTAAAAGGCCGGTCAGGATGGCTGGTCACCGGTTTCGAATCTTCTAAATGCGAAGACAATTACCGCTCTATCTACTGATCGGGACGGGCGTAAGCCAGAATGCTGTTACCGCTAATTTAATTCCTTTTATCATAATTATCTATTTACTGAGACACGACTGCTCATTTGCTATATTTGCTTTTTGATTTGTTAATTTCCTCACAAAAAATGTTACTTTTATATATCCATGTGGTTCATGTATTATTATAGTAAATTCATACTATCTATTGTTCCAGGATGCGTCGAAGAGGGCAATTACGAACGCTGCACCTGGTCACAGGCACTCCACTTGGCCTTCAGTCAGAGGTATTCTCCAAACAATTTAAGAAAGGGCTCGCAGGGGCCGAGCCCTATCCAGCACACGGCACACCTATGCCTTCATTGTGGGACCAAGAAAAGTACATATTGATGTTTCCGTGTGTTTAAAGGATTAAGTTGAAAACTTACACAAACAGTTACATGTGTTTAATGTGAACAATTTTCATTTCTGACTGTTAAGTTCTTTTTCTTTTACTTTAAAAGAAAAGTTTAATGTTTTTTACAAAAAAAATCATTACTAGTTTCTTTTTTTTTTACTAAATTTTTTACTAAATGAGTATTGCAATTTACTATTAAACTATTATAGAAATAAAATTTTCTGAGTTTAGGAAAATCAAAATATATTTTTATTGATGTGGATGATTATTTCTTTTTGCATGTGTTCTTATGTTTTATTTGTAGACTAGCAGCATATGACAATCCTCGAAGGAAGATACCATCCAGACATTCGTCTCTGACAAATATTCGGAAAGGAGTCAGTCGGAATATCCAGCCCAGGCCAACTGAGGCACGCAAATTGCAGGTCAAAAACTATACTACAGCCTGTTTTTCTTGTACCCAGTGTTGTTTTTTAATACATTTTTTTACCAACTATATCGACTTACTACCTGCGTAAGATTCCCGGTTGAAGTTAAAGTTGCGGCGTATAGTATAAAAAATCCGTTATATCAACAGTGGAAACATTTGCTAAAATCATAATAGGTGAATTCGAAGCCGTTTTAACACGGATAAATGGGGTTTCAATTCGCAACATTTTAGCCATAGATAAAAAATATTTAAATTTTTTGCTAAGCAAGCTTTTAGTAATAAAGTGGATATAATAAAGTTTGATATGCGCCGCAGCTAAATATTTTAGGTGTCGCTCAGATTTTATGTCAGCGCATTTTTGGTGAATTTGGATCCCTCTCTCTTAGTAAGCAACATTAAGTAGATGCCCTATCTCTAATGCATAAAAGCCCACCCAAAATAAGTAGAGTTTGAATCTCGCCATAGAAAGCAGAAGTATTATTTGAACGACTTCTGACACAAAAATATGTATATGCTTCAAATGCAACTACTAAGTAGTATCAAAATTCGTTATTTATAGTAAAACAAAGATAAATTTTGATAATACGCGCCAAAGTTAAATATGTATTTGAAGCATATACATTTTTTGTCAGGAGTCGTTCAAGTATTACATAAGCATTCTGGGGCGAGGTTGTTCAAGCTTTGTTTACTTTTGCTGGGCGTCTAAGTATTAGGGATAGGACATCCAGTTAATGTTGCTTACTAAGGGGGAAGGGGTCTAAATTGACCAAAAATACGCTGACGTAATATCTGAATGACACCTAATATTACGTATGAAACTGTCGAGAAAGTGCTTTTAAAATGTTCCAAAAGTGCTTGAAAGTAAATAAAGTGTCCTGAAAGTAGGCAAAAGTCGTTTCCAAAATGCACTTTTAGAACACATTAAAATAAGGGCACTTTTTATGCACTTTTGAGCAGTTTTGTAGCACTATTAAGGGAACACATTTGGACAGTTTTTCACACTTTTGAACACCTTTGAGACGCTTTCATAGCACTTTGGTTCACGTTTGGACACTATTAAAGTGTTCGAAAGTGAGCTAAAGTCGTTTCCAGAAAGTGCTCAAAGGTGTTCAAAAAAGTGTAAAAAAAGTGTTCTATTTTTTACAGTGTATGAGATGTTTCAGTAGGCCTATAAAACAATTTATAAATTTCTTACTTGTTACCAATAAATTCAACATGTAACGATGTGTTTCCATATAAAATATTCAAAATATTCCCATATTGGTTGGGAGAAACTAAGCATTTAATAATTTATGTTACTCAAGTATTGTATTTTTCTGTAACATTGCATTACGCTACAACACGTCCTTTGACACCTGAAGCTACACCTCATATAGCGTGAAGGTTGCCTGTGCCATCTGTGACCTTTAACAGATGTTATTCCATTGGTTACTTACAATAGGAGGCAGAAAGGGTTGAGTGTCGTTATTGTGTATTTTGTACATTTATTTCTGAACAACATGGCATTACAAAATTAAAATTCAATGTTAACATTTCATGCTTGCTTATTTTCTATTTTCTTTTCTTTTTAAGAAATAAATATTTATTTATTGAACACGATAGGTTGGATACCTAGTTGTGGTGTTCAACATACATACGTACATATTCTACACAAACACATATTTATATATTTGGAGATTCATAGTGATAAATTCTGTCAAAACAATTCATTACCTTATATACGAACGAAATTGACTTCGTTTTATATTAAATATATCTATAGAAGGACACGTTTTAAGAATACAATTATATAAAGAGCACATTCTCCTAATAGGCGATATATCTAATACATTCGTTCTTTGGGCCGGAAGATGGAAAACTGCATCACGAGGTCTAGTAACTCTGTGCGGGACGTGCAATCCTATTTCTGACAATAAGCTTTCAGGGTTAATATTGCTATGTAGTAGTCTGTGTAGGAAAGATAATAGAAAATTAACTCTTCTGTTTTCCAGAGATTGTAATGTGTATTTGTTTGCTAGGTCCAAGTACTTTTCAAACTTAGGATATATTCCTGTTTCTTTAGAAGTAGAAAGCGAACAAATTTAGACTGTATAATTTCTATTTGGCGAGTGTTCTTCTTTGTATTAGGATGCCATACTACAGCAGCATATTCTAACTTAGACCGAACATACGCTGTATATAAAATATTTAGAACATTAATATTTGAAAAATCGCTTCCTAATCTCATTACAAACCCGATGTTCGTGTAAGCTTCACTAATAATACGCTTAATGTGCATATCAAACGAAAGGTTGGGTTTTAATGTCACACCAAGATCCGTAATAGAATCTACTCGGACCAATGGTGAATCATTAATATTGTAATCGAATTTCAGTTCCTCTTTTTCGTATAAGACATTACACTACATTTTGTAATGTTTAATAACAACATCTTTGTTTTGCACCAATTAGAGACTGCAATGATGTCGTTTTGTAAGGCTACAGCATCCGATTCGGAGGAAATATTGCGATAGATTTTAAAACCATCTGCATACAGAAGTTTGTCAGAAGATTTTATTACAGCAGGCAGGTCATTTGCATATAACAAAAACGAAAGAGGTCCAAGGTTCGATCCCTGTGGTACCTCAGATCCTATGACATATTCCTCGGTTATAATATTTTTGTAACGCACACGGTGTTTACGATGATACAAATAAGACGCTACTAACTGACGAAGTTTCTCTGAAAAGTTGAAAGTTACAAGCTTCCTAAGAATGATATCGTGATTAATGGCATCAAAGGCTTTAGAAAAGTCGGTATAAATTACATCTACCTGACCTTTATTATCTATTTGTGTAGCTAGGAAATGTATAAATTCAACAAGGTTAGTTGCAGTCGATTTCTTTGGCAAGAAGCCATGTTGGAAGGGAGAAATAATTGGACGAACGTGTGAAAATATTTGTTCATGTATAATAATTTCGAATACTTTGGCTGGTGCAGATATTATGGCTATTGGGCGATAATTTTTAGGATCATTACTCGTGCCAGCACTTTTTGGTATGGGACAGATATCGACAAGTTTCCATTTGGTAGGGAATTTACAGGAATTGATTTGTTGAAAATTGCTTGTAGCGGATATTTCAGTATTTCAATACAGCCTTTGATAACATAGGGCGGTACTTTGTCAGGATCAAAATATGACCGAGGTTTCAGTTTCTTCATAACTTTTTCAACGTCCCTCAGTTCGATGTGCTCCAGGGATAATTGGTCTAATATTTCGGAACTACTGTGTTGCGTTAGAGTATCAAGATTATATTTTGACACATTGTGTATCACTTGAAAGTTTTTCATGAATGCATTCGCAATAGTTGTTTCATCACTTAAGGACTGCTCCTCGTAATTAAGTACGTTGCATTCCGACTTCCTTCTTTTATTTTTTACATATGTCCAAAAGTTTTTGGGATCAGTTAGAATGTTAGTCTCGCAATTAGGCAGATATATTTTATAAGCATTAGATATTTCTCTTTTGGAAAGAGTACGTAATTCTCTAAATTTATTATAATGATAACTAACATCACCGATTTCTTGTTTCCATTTTCTACGATGGTATGCCGTTCTCTTGATGAGTTTGATTATATATTTCTAGTTGTTGCAAAATTCTGTAAATTAAATTAACTGTTGCGAATGTATAATTCGTTATTTGAAGTAGTTCACATTAGTAAGCTAAGACTTAACGGAAATTTTTCACATATTTATAATCCATTTAACGCTTTTTGTTATAATAGTATTTTCGAAGTAGGAGGATGAGTTGTTAAAACTATTTTTAAAAGAAAACAAAAAACGATGGAGCACATGATTCTACAACTAATATGGATTTCATTCGTTGAATTCTCATGAACGTTCTAAATAACTTAAGAGCTTCAAAGCATTCTTATAGACCTCCATCGGTTTTGAACCGAATCGCGTGAGAAACTAGGGAGTGTGCTAAGATTTTAAGTAGGTATACAATAAACAAATATTTTATTTTAGAACATAAACATGAATATTCTTTTAGTTACGCAATTCATCCTGTTAGCAACTGTTACTCCACTGGAAACTAGCCAGCAGCTCACAACAAAAGTTTATTGTTTCCCATTTCAAACAGATAATCGCCACCACTGCCTTTCAGTATTTCTATTTATTTCCCCACTTATATCTTTCAGAGACCGCTCGCAAGAGATCTGAATCGCCTTCTTCTTGCGAACCATGCCAAAGCAATAACCAGGCTTTCGTTAAGAAAATTTGCCATTTCAGAAAAACGGGAGGGCGTTACTTGTGCAATTAGCATTACAATAGTAGGATAAATAGTAAACTACAATTTTGCCCGGAGAGGTGCCTGAAAGAAACAGTGGCAATAACGCACATTTGGTGACCTTTATGATGAAGATGGAAAATTCTTGTGATAGTGATCTCCACTGGCATGCAGAATTTCAACGAATAGACAAAACAGACTCCACTTGTTTTGAAGTTTTCATCTTCCAACCATCAGGGTCATTTCCTCACAAGAAAACAGAACTGTGCATTTACTGTGAGATTTCAACTCAGCGCTGATTTTTAGTCCTTGACATTCACAGTGGGTTTACATATTTTCTCCTCATTGCACAAAGAACAAATTTCATTGAGGAGAAAAAGAAATATTTCATGCTATCTAGCTATTCTTATAATGTAGCGATAAAACTAAGTAGTATGTGTTTCCTCTAACTTGGAACAATTATTAGATAATAAGGTAAGCTTATTACAACACAAGATACTTTTTATCATACTACTAGATTGAAGAATCGTACCAGTTCAAACTGTAGTCTCCTCTCCTCTCTCTCGATAGACGCCCACACTGTTAAAAATTTTCGGAAAGTGCATAAATGCATGCAGTAATGTTTCAGTATATGCAGTATGCCTGGAAAAGCACTGAAAGCTTTCTTTGGATGCACAGTTGATGTTCGCACATACACAGAAGGAGAAAACTGTTTCTTATCATAACCAAACATGCAACTCTGACCCATTGTTTGCCCCCGTCATTTTGATCATTCGCGTGAGCAGACAAGGGAAATATTCGCAGTGAATGGTGATTGCGATCCGTACGTCTTGACGAATAGAACAAGTGATTAAAACTTGTCGTAAGTCGTGACAATAACGTTCTTTATGTTTTGGTCTTCGGGGAACGTATTTCTGACCTCTATACTGTTTTAATGTAGTGATCTCACTTCTGGCATTAATTTTTTTCTTTTTCTGAAACTTGCAAGGTTGCTGTTTTTACTAGCCAAGTTACTGGAAATTTCTGGGCAGCTCTTATAGTTACCTAGCTTTCTTCAGAGTTTTTTCTTTAACACTGCAGCAAAAATAAGCACAGCTTGAACACCCTCCCCTGGATGATTATATAATATTTTAATTACCTCTTAATGACAAAAATATGTTATGTGTTTTTGTGCTCTCTTGCAAGACATGTATAACTTTGGGAAAGTCCCACACAGCACAAGTACGCCAAATGGGTATCTATTGGATGCAGCCATGCCATCAATTTCGTGTCTACAGGACGTCCAATGGAGAAGATAAAGTATGTCCATCGGACCTCCGAACTTTGATTATATATTATTAGCAATTTTTTGATAGCTTCAACAATCAGTAAAATCTTTATTTAAGCTATATTTCTCAACAGTTATGATCTTAAAAGCTTAGCAGAAATTCCGTAACACCATTTCGAAAACAGAATAATATAGTTAAACTTAGACTTTTTCATCTTCTCTTCATATAATCAATTCGGCATGACGTCATACTTGCAAATTACTTTTAAACATATTTAATTTAAAACTTTCATTATCCATTTCAAACTGATAAATATTTCAACAACAATCTAAATATAAATTCTGATATTAATATTTCATTTCTCATTTAGCAAAACAACAATATAAACAAAATAAATTATTCTGAGTTGCTTCAGCTTCCATTAAATAACATCTTCTATTGACATACAACGATAACAAATCTCCCAGTACGTATACTACGTACTGCCTTATCAATCCAATGGGCGCCCAGTGGATGTCCATTTGAGGCACGGTAATAAACAAATACTGGACTCATCGGGCGCCATTGGAAGTCTTTTAACACGCACATGTACGTCCAAAGAACACCAATTGCATGTCACATTTTGTCTCCAAAGGACGTTAGATGGAGCTCCATGAGCAACGTTTTGGTGAGCTCGCGTCAGGCCTTCTTGACAGATGGCTACCGACAATTGTTGCTGTCTATTGGTATATATATTTAATTTAACGTTGTCCATTGCCTTCATGATATATTATTACTTCGATTTTTTTAAATTGTCTACAGCAGGAGTCGAACATGGAACTTTACGATTTGTAATCCGCCACTCTAACCACTATGCTATGGAGGCATTTTTATTTTACAATTATTTTACTAGTGACTAATATTGTACTATTCCTTTGACGCTGCGAAGACTGATTCTGAAGTAAAGGCATGGATATAGGCTGAATCTTGTGTTAGAGCTGTGAAGGCTGCCTCGTTGATTTTCCAATACGGCACATGTACATCCAATGGAGGAAGTAAGGGACGTACATCGGACCTCCAAAGTGGACTCTTTGGGTACGTCCAGTGGATGTCCATTTGAGTTGCGAGTATGGACAAAACCGTACCGCAACATACTTAAAATGGACGTCCCATAGATGTTCTGTAACATTAGTGTCCATTATTAGTAGACGGCTAACACTCTTCATCAGAACCAGCCTTCACTGTTTCTATTTTTGAAAATTATTGGAAATGAAAGACAACATTACAATGTTGAAAAATAGGCACGATAGTGATTATTGAATTCTGGATATGAAGTAAAATGTGGTTTAAAGAATTCTTTAAGAGTACCTATCCAAAGTCCAGTTTGGACGTCTGATTGATGTCCCTTGCCCCCATTATACGTCCTGTGTACACATAAAATGGATAGCATGGCTACAACCATTGTATGCACTAGTGCCATGCGGGGTATTCATGTTTTCTAACGTTATTAATTATGATAAGAAAATTCAAATTCAAATTGAGTGATCAACTGGAGTTTATTTAAGCACATCTATTATATTGTATCTTTTAACGTAGAGGACAATGGCACATTGTGGACAAAATGAGACTTCCAATTGAATTGTTTAGGATCTTTTTAGGATGTTCATGCTTGGATGTGCTTTCGGTATCCATTAGATGTCCAAACCTAGATCTCTTTGGAATGTCCAGCTTTTACGTTTTTTTAGTGTCCGTTGGATATCCAATCTTGAATTTCTTCGGAACGTGCATTTCTGGACATGTTCTTAGCGTCCATTGGATGTCTAAACTTAGATTTCTTTTAGATGTCCAGTTTCGGATACGCTTCCGGCATCTGTTGGATATGCAAGGTGTCTAGTTTTGGATGTATTTTCTACGTTCATTGAATGTGTAAAACTTGGATCTCTTTGGGATAGCCAGTTTTAAACATCTACTGGATGTCTTTTTGATGTCCATTTTTGGATTTGGAAGTGAATTGGACTTTCCATTACCATGTAAGACGTCCCCTGCACGTTCTGTGCTATATGGGGTGAAGGTCTGTCTAATTCCGAAAATCGGCAATCAAAGACATTCCTGGCTCCCGTTGTCATGGATTCCCATATTGAACAGAGAGTTTTGTTGCCAGTTAGGGAAATCAGCAACAGAAATCTACGCAATGATAATTTTTCCCAGGATAGTGCTCTATCCCACAGTCGTACTTCGAATGGCATACTCGATTTGCGAGGGAAGGGAAGGCGTTGGACACAACCCAAAAAGTGTATGAGAGTCAGTTAGCCGTTCCAAGGAAAATAGGCAGTAAATTCGAGAACTGGTGGAGTTAGATCGTCACATCACTGTCCGGATGATGAAGGATAAACTACCTATAAACTGTGAAACAAACCAGCAGATTCTGCAGGAACTGTCGGAGCACTGTGCAAATTCGTGCTGTTGGAACAACGTTTGCAGTACTTCCGGGTTGATAGAGGAAAAGACTTTGTGACTCATTTCATGACTAGCAGTCTGAGGTCCACTAGTTTGAAACAGAAAGAAAGCAAAAATTGAAGGAGTGGCAGTAGTAGTTGCCACCTCCCAAGAAATTAAAGAGGCTTCTACTGGGAAGACGCTGGCAAGCATGTCTTGGGATGCAGAAGTTGTTTGTTCATGCAGAATAGTAGCATTACCACTAGGATCAATAGTAGAGTCTTGGGTTAGCATTCGGGAGGTCCTGGGATCGATCCCAGTGGCCGATAACCTTAACTGAGGTTTTTTCCAGAATTTTTCTTCTGTCACACCAGGCAAATGTCGGAATAATACCTACAAAATTGGCCCTAACCTTCTATTTTCCACAATTCTTTCCTCACCCTCCCCGGCCAGAGCTTCAGGTACCTAAAGGTAAAGGTAAAAAATTGTTTTTGAAGACATCCTTTTCTTAAACAATTCGTAATAAAAAATAAAAATAGCTTTATGCATAATTAAAAAGAAAAGCATGGGGCGCTCTCTCATATAAAGTCATTTTAAATAAATTCTTGAATTGGTGCGTCTCATGCTTTTCTCTTTAGTTATACATAAAATTATTTTTAACATTTCAGTACGAATTGTTTAAGAAAAGATGTCTTTAAGAAGTTTTCATTATTTTCCCGAGTTATTTCGGTCTTTGGAAACTTCTTCTCATGCTGATCTTGTCATCCAGATCCTAAAGTGTTCTGCAACTAGTAAAAACCCAACATCATTGCAGGTAGTATTAATTTTTGAATAAAGATGTTCGTATTAAATATATCCTTTTAAAATATATAAATACGTCGCTGTGCAAAATTTCATCATTGTATGATGTCGGGAAACGAATTAAATTAACGTTGCAAGATTTGAGGACACCACGAACCATTGTGAACTAAAGAAAATAATGTGAAATGGTAAAGCTATTCCCTGTGTGATACCCACGCACCGCGGACGGTGCATGAGGAATGTAGAGATAACGCTCCACATATTTTCGACCTATGATGCAAAGTGGGGGGGTAGTCCCACGCTCGACTGTCTTTACCTTCCCAAGGGGTTCAAGCATACCAAGGACACTCTGGTACTCAATTTGATACGAGGCTGAGTGCACCTCAGAGCGCCAGCATGGGAACAATGCGAGACAAGTTTCCAGCGTCCTGGCATGGATTTGAACCCAGGCGCGAATTTCGGATTTGTGTGCCAATGTGCAACCGGGGGCGGAGCCTATTTGAAGAAGCAATAATATGACATTTTGCAATACCATAACGTAGATGTGATGAATAATATAAAATCCGTTGAACGTTTCTTTTAACCTGAAACATTAGTCCCGAATAAAAGAGTAAAATTCGTCTGTCAACTTTTCTAGTATGAATGTTGTATTAGTTCTAGTTTAGTTTGTAGTCGCATTGGAAATTTAACACATCTCATAATACATGAATCATTTTGAGAGTTCATCACCTTTCACCCTCCAAAGAAAAATAACTTTGCGATATTGATTTATTCTAAATTTGTTCAGGAGGTTAGTCAACTTGTTTTTCAGTCTAAGCGTGTCAATCAATCTTCCATTCTTCATTTGTTGCGTCATCGTAATATGTTTATTACTTTGCAAATGTTGTGTATGTTTTAGATAGTATTTGAGGCTATTTCTATTGTTTTAATTTTGGGTTATTTCTGTAGGTAACTACAGCATTAATTACAGTACATTAAATAAGGTATTGGAGTAAGGCGGAGTAATATATCAGTTTAGCTACTTCTCCCATAAACGACTGGAGACACCTGCGAAGGTCTCTTTTGCATCCCTTTAGCTACAAAACATATTTAAATGCGTTCAAAATATCTAAAACTGTGTATAACATGAGAGTGCTCACGTGACCCCTAGACGCACAGAACCCATGAATAATTCCTTATATATTAGTTGCCGGTACTAGTTTTATATGACGTTGAAGTTACTTAACAAAAGTTTCATTGTTTCGGATGCACATATTGCAGAATAAGATTTCGCAGTCTTCGTAGTAGTCCAATCCCTATCAAAGATGTAGACTTCATACGTCTTTGCTCTTCGCACTCAAGGTGAAATTTTCATGCCTAAGCTTAGAGTGTAGAATGATAATAATAAAGAGTGTATACGAAAATGTAAGCCTGCATAACCTATCCCTGAAAACTGAAATACCGTACCGAAACTTTTGCCTGAGCCCAAAGGCAATAAATAAAATTCAAATTGAAATTCGAAACCGTACATATTATTGCTAGTTTTTATTAGTATCATTGACAGCTATGCAAAAGTAACACAAAGTTAAACTTAAAAACAAAAACTACGGAAGAAGCCTTTACTATTATCTAAATGCAAAGTAAAACACACCTTTACTTTCCGTTTTCATTAGGTGGTACAACAAACGCTTATCTCTTTAGAACGATATGGCAACGGAAAGATCTTTTTAAAAATATTGTGTTGTGTTTCGTTCGTCTTTACTGTTTGTTTATGCCTAGACAATCGAAACCATTTTCTCGTAAATTATTTCACGTTATTGTAAAAATATAATTTTATTGGTTCTTGAAATAGGTCCCGCACGGAGTTAGTTGCAGATTGCCACACAAATCCGAAATTCGTAACCCGGGCCGCCTGATTCGTAGTTAGACGCGCTACCACCTGAGCCACAGCGAATCCTAGGTATTTAAAGACCTTTAGATTAACGTTAAACAACGATCTCCAACAAAAGATGCCAGCGGTACCTCCGTATATTTCTAACATATTTTTATCGTTGCGCAAAATTTCAATGCTTCTCCTATAAATTCAAGCCTAGAGAGTTCTAACTTTTCAGGGAAGAAAGTTCATAACCAATTCGAGAGTTTAGATCAATGCCGATTTTTTATTTTCAATTTTGTTCATTGTTGAAAGAGCTTCATTGTTATAGGTTTTGATATTCACAGCAAGAGTCAAACGATTTTAAAAATGATGGAAAAAGAAAATAAAAAATAGGCATTGATCGAACTCTTGAATTGGTTATAAACTTTCTTCCATGAAAGTTAGAACTCTCAATTCTTGAATTTGTAGGAGCAGCATTAAAATTTGGTGCAACGATAAAAATACATTTGACATATATGGAGGTAGTGCTGCCATCTTTTGTTGGTGATCTTTGCTTTACATTAACCTTAAAGTAAATTCAAATTACCACTGGGGTGTATTACGAAAGTTTAATCACAAAACTGTGAGATGCCATCACACAAAAGAGAGATGGTAAACTGGAGAAAAGTGTCATTTTACATCATTATATGATAATAAACATTGTAAACTTTGTTTTGTATGGGCCATTTTTAGTAACTGATTTCGACCCGTCACGTCATCATGATAATGCTCGATAGCTTATCTTCAGATTCTGGAGAAGGCCTACTTCGAATTGCTTACATATCCACCATACTTACCGGATTTTGTGCAAAAATCTTAGAGATTTGATCAATTAGATGAATACACTAATAGAGTATCGAACGTTTACCACTATCTGTTTTTGATACGCATTAAACTTTATTGAGTGGTATGGAAACAGTGCATAAGCTTTCTTATTTTCGTATGGTATAAATTCTTGAAAAATGTTTCAGAAGTGCCGAAAACACTAAGTTGCCGATGTTTTCCGGAAAAGATTATAGTCACTTTCGACGAAGCTTATTTAGCTCTACAATATATCAAAAGAGGGTTAAGGTCTCCTCCTACCCCTATTCTGGAAATCATAAAATACTGTTCGCTTTCATATACTTCCATGTTCATTTCAAGTGCCGGAAAAAGCTACCTTGTTGATAAATCCAATTTTCTCGGGATTGCTACCAGAATAGGTGCCAAGCTTTTCCGTCTAGCCAAGCTTTCATTACCATCCAGCGGTAACATCTTCAGAGCTGTCAGAGTTTCACAGCTCTGAGGATGTTACCGTTGCATGATAATGAAAGCTTGGCTAGCCAGCAAACTCTATTCTGGCAGCAATCCCGAGAAAATTGGATTAATAATAGACACCAGCAGAACTTCATGAACAGCATTACCTTGTTGATATTTAGCAGAAAAAACCTGTAAATCAAATTGCTCAGGGAAGACTTTTCATTTCATACATCTCAATTGATCACGTTTTAGATAAGTAATCTATGGAAAGTGAGCATAGTTCTTTCCATCAGTGTAAAAGAATGGTCTCAGAAAGTATGAAACGACAAAATAACAGCTACGTTCCACTATAGTCGCTATTTTCCAAGTTGGCGGCCTTACGCTTACAGCGGCGTTGGTAAACTTTATCCCATCGTTTTCATCACACTTTTTTCATAAATAAACTGTTGTCAGACTTTCTGTTGCAATTTGTTTGTGGTTGGATTAAAATTTCAATTATTTTTACCCGACTATTATGTCAATATATAAAAGAAAAAGCTTAATAAATAGAAGCTGTTTAAGTATTTGACTACTTTTCCGTTCGGCACTTCATATTCAATATCTCTGGTGCCTATTTCGGTTCGATATTTCTATATATCAATATTCTGACTCATATTTAGGTGCAAAATAAACGCTTCCAGCGACCATCCATTCCGATTGAAGATTTTTCGAGGATTTTCCTTTGTCATGCCAGGCTAATGGCAGGATAGTATCTTCAAACTGTCAATATATCTTATATATATTGCTGACTTATAATAACTATTTACATCAGGATATAATTTTACAATGGAAAAACATTAACTCTGAATCTGTAACCGAAAATAACAATTCTTGAACTTAATACACCACTTCCATATATAGATTTGAATACAAAACATACATTACTTATTTCAAAATATCACTTCCACGTTTCTTCATTTTGCCTATTTACTTTCTGATCTTTCTTCGAATATAAACAATTCAACATTGAACGATGACGTACCTCTGTTGCAAAACACACTACGTAATGAATAAATGTTTCTTTGTGTGTAACTGCTTCATTCTGAGTGTTCAACTCGCAGTTATTGAATTAAGCAACTACTAGTGCGCACGAAGAGGTTTAAACCTGTGTGTTGTATTTCTGCATAGGATAACTTCATCGCCTCCGAAGTAGAGCATGTTTCATTTTCTTTTATCACGGTGATTTCAGCTTGCCAGTGTGCGCGCTGTCATATGTATTTCATTTTGTAACTAAAAACATCGCCCAGAGAAAATTGCTTGTGTGCGGTAGGTAGGCCTTAGTGAGTGATTTGTTTACATTCGGCTTACAGTTCGAAATTTCTCTTATTTATTCAGATGGGCCAGGAGAGGTACTAAATATTTCGTAAGAGCGTAATGCAGAGGCGTGTGAGATTGAAGGAGCACTGGAACGAAGTAGTTGTTGAAGAATATAATTAAGAATATAAAAGAACAAAGGATTTCAATAGCACCATAAAATTCTTGATTATTTATGACAGAACGTTTGTATCTATTGCATGCGTTGCAATCTGATTGATGAATATCTTTTTTCTTTTAAGTCTGTCATTCATGATAGACGAGACAAATGAAAGACAAGTTAATTGTTAAATTAAAACAATCCAAATGTCGTTTACAATGTAAATGAAAAAGAAAAAGAAACATGTTGACAAAGACGAGTTCTTCGTCATAGATGACCAGTCTGTGAAGCGTCAACAAATGTCTTAGCTGAGTAAGTCAAAAGCTCTCTTTTCTGACTATCCAAGGTCGCGCAACATACTTTCAATTATACAAACAATTCCCACGGCTATAGTGAAGCGGCCAACAGATGATCAGTCAGGTGTCTGCGGAAGTTGAGAGAGCTGGAAGACAATATCATAGGGCGTTAATGCAGAACACTATTGTTTTTTCTCTTTCCTTTCTCTTAGAATTTAATTACTGTTTATCTAAGATAACATGAACGGTTCTTATATAATAGCTTAAAGAGAATTTTTGTGACTTATCTATAGCCCCTTTTGTCGTGAGTGCACTGGAGTATCTGTGCTGCCTGTCATCAGTGAAAGTGTTCATTGTGGTGTATATTAATAACTATAAATATATTAATTGGCAAAACGTCTTAAAGATGGCCAGAGCAATGACGATTGTTCTTTTGCTCTTTGTGACTGTTACTGGAATTTTTGCTGAAGAACCAAATCGCTCTGCTGCTAGACACAACACAGTTTCTGAATTCCAAACCAATGATGATTTCCTAATGGACATAGATAGTTTCAGTAAATGCCTTGAGAAAAATGCAAATGGTAACAGCTTTTGTGCCGAGACAAGATACAGCGAACAAGTTCGTTTATCGGAGGCTTTGAATTCATGTAACAGTAAGTTTCAGTTTACCTTTTTATTCATATATATTTTATTTGTATTAATGGACTGTGTAATCATCTATCGTGTAAATCTCTAATACATATGACTGACAAATATTTCTAGGCGAACGTATCTTCTGGTAAAGTGTTGAGGAACAGCAACCTTCCATCTAGGTGGCATCGCGGCATTCGGTTCGTGCGACTGGAGAAAGCGGTTGTCAGTCAGTGGCTGTGGCGTAAACAAAACTCGAACGTTTTTCGTCTCAGGAAATTATCTGAAGACAGTAAACTGCACTGCTAGAGCCCCTGTAGCCTACTAAACAAAAAGGTATATCTCAATAATGTACATTTTATCTCTGCTAGTGCCACACCCTTTAAAACATGTTTAGCTTCCAATATTTGTTTTAGCAGGATTCCTAGCAGCACAAACATGTTGGTTCAATATCGGGTCAATATTGGAATTTGAATTTTATTTAGACATCTAAACATCTAAGGCTTGAGACATCTAAGGCTCAGACCAAAATGGGAAAGGAATAAGTATGCATGAAGGTGTCGGCCAGGGCCTAAGTTGAAGGAACCATCTCAGTATTTTCGTAGTGTGACTAAGCGAAAGTCTTGGAAAAATCTCAGTGACGATGGTCCTCCGCGTGGATTGAACGGACGACTTCCTGAATATTAAGCCAACGTTCTACCGCTGGGCCACGGCAACTCGGTCGGGCTAATATTGGGCCAATAACGCGAATGTTGGTCATGGTTACTCGTTTTGAATCAATATCGATCGACATTGAAATTATGCGATAACACAACATTCAATGCTATTTCTGAAACTTAAAAATCGTGTTTTATTTCAACCAAAAATCGTGCAAAAAATGACAAATTAATGTATAAAGTTTAGAGAAATATAACTGTCTAAAGATGTCATCGCGCGATATGGATCGACAGTGACAGCTATCGTTGGGAAGAGTGGCGTGTGTACGTGCACGTAAAGCCTTTATGTTGTATAATGGGGATGTTAATGGGATGTTTCATGATTGTTCTGAAATATGTGTTTCAGTTCCCATCCAACACAGCTAATTGGCGAAAAACAGGAGCAGTTAAGAATGAAACAGACTTTCGCCCCGTAGCCTAGTGGTTAAAAAGTTGAAGTTGAATTAAAGGCCTTTACGGAACTTTAGCTCAGGTCGAATGGATTTTGATGGGAGAATTGATGGAATGAAGCAAGGGGGAGGAAAACGGGAGAACCCTGAGAAAACCCACGCACACGGTGTTCGTAAACCGCGAAAAACATGGCATGAGTAGTGATCGAACCGACGACCCCAAGCGCCCAAGGAGAGCGCTCTACCACTGAGCCACCGCGTGGTTAAAGAGGAGGACTGCAAATCACAATGTTCTAAGTTTAGCGACAAACGCAAAAAATTCAAGTGTCCCTTAAGAGGAAAGAATAGGAGGCGTAATGGAAGATGCAATTAAGATCGCATTTTTAAAACTAGTGTTTACGCATTTCCATTTATTAAAGTAGTAAATCGCAAGACACAATCTTAGTGAAAGATGATGTCTAGCGATAGCGATCAACATCGGTCTCCGATGTCGGCAAAATTGTTTGCCACTCGATATTGATTTATATCAATTAACAACATCAATCTATATGGGAAACCGTTCTTTTGTAGTTTATTACTATGCATAATTCAATACATAATCAGTCGAATTGACGATTGAACCAATTTAAACTTGGAATACCTGTTCTGCACCAGTCGCTGTTGGTAATACATTCGTTTCAGTAGCAGATGAAGATACGTGTTACGTAATTAACGTTAGTGTAGGTTGATTTTAATAGTATGAATAATTAGGGTGTGGGAGTCTTAACGATAGTTATGTCTATGGTTTTACAGTCATTACAGGCAAAATGGGAAATAATGTAACATCCGTGACAAAAAGCCATTCAAATTGTCACGGATGTTCCATTTTCTCAGAAAATTATGTTGTTTTTTATAAGTAGAAGTAATGTGAAATATAATTATCATTCTACAGAGAAAATTTTATTGACCTAAATGTGTTACTACTGAGGGAATTGACGACAATGTACCGTCACGGATGTTACAAAATTAGTGAAGTCATTTCACAAGTTATTACATTGAAGTAACAAATTTTGGTCTCTGTCATACCAGGAAAGCTTTGTGATACATACACTTGTTGTTTGCGCCAAAGTTGTTGAAGTATATTTAATTACAACACTTTTGTGATTTTTTATACACTGATCTTTAGTGTCACGGATGTTACAACTAAATTGTCACCGACGTTACAGCTAACTTTTCAACGTCTGCTTTTGAAATTAAAAATAGGGAGTCAGCCTCTTACTAAAATGTCAACATGACCTACCTTTTGTGCACAAACTAAAACCAAATTTCTTTTTTTAATATTTTTCGTCTCCTGGACGTTACATGTTTCTTCCATTTTACTTAGAATGGTTGAAAAGTTTTCTTTAAGAAAGGAGTTTGTGCGCAAGAAGTAAGCCGTGCTGACATTTTAGTAAGAAGCTGATTTTCTAATATGCACATTTTTAAATTTGGATTTTATTTTCTTTAAAAAAGGAAGACGGTTAAGTGTCAGCTTTAATGTCCATGGCAATTTGATACTAACATCCGTGACACTAAAAATTCACAGACAGTATTGTAATTAAGTAGTTGATAAGCATTAGACTTTGATAACTTTGACGCACACTACAAGTGTATCATAATGCATTTTTGGTAAGGCACAGACCAGAATTTGTTACTTCAATTTTAAAACCTGTTAAATGAACTTCACAAATTTTATAATACCCGTGACGGCACATCTTCATAAAATCCCTCAATAGTAACACAATTAGGTCATAATTTTTTTCTATAGGACGATAATTATGTTTCACTTTACTTATAGTTATAAAAAACAACATAATTTTATTCTTCTTTTAAAAAAAGAACACTCAAAAAGAGAGAAAATGTAACATACGTGACAACGAGAATGGCTGTTTATTCTTTTCTACAAAATCTATTGTATTTTGTAACAGCTGTTTTACATTACATGTTCATCGCGTGTTGTAATTGATTACTTGAGTGGAAAACCAGGATGATCTTATTGAAAACACATCCATATCGATACTATTCTGTACTACTGCTTTTAAGCCAAACACCTTGCGTAAGCACTGATTCAGTTCTCACAGTTAGCTTAAGTTCGATTATATTCAGTTTAGTTAGCGTATGCCATTCCCAGTAGCACATCAGTATCGGACTATATCAGTAACGGACAATGTGCGATTTCGAACGATGTTGTTATCCAACATCGGTCAATAAAGAATGGCAAACACTTCTACCGATATCGATGCCGATCGGTAACAATAGCTGAAAGGAATTTACTGTTTTAATAAACGCAATTACGTACCTAGGTATATTTGTTAAATGATCTTGTTTCTCATCTTCATTTACGGCTGAAAATTTTCTCACTGGATTCTAGCTTACGATCTTAAGATCCATTGTCCGTTTATTTATCAACTCTACCACGAATCGATCCCTGAAGAATAATACGTAAATTATGCATTTCATTAACTCAGACATGGAATGTAGTGATATTGGCAGTCTTTTCATTACAGAATGACTTTAAGCAGAATGACTCTAAAACATGTATAGAAGTTTTATACATGTTACCTTGTACAACGCGTGTTATTTCACCATTATATAGACTTTCTGGATGAAACACAGCACGTTTCACATGTTTCAGGAATAACTTTGAATGCCGAAATATTGTACCACGCCAATGTAGATCGGCATTTAGTCAGAACAGTTAACCGTGATCGGTATCCGCGTTATTGGCCTAGTATAGGCCCCTGTTCTTCTTGTGATGCTTGGAATAGCATCAATGCTCATTCAAACAAAAATACTTCATACATTCGTGTAGGTTAGTTTACCACGTTGACATTTGACAAAGGTTGAATTTACTAGGTTGCATTCGGTTAGTATCTTCATATGCTATGTAGTGCATTACTGTATTAGTTTAGGTGACAGCAAATAGTGGAATTGCCCAAATCAGAATCCACTACTACTAAAGTACCCTGTGAAAAACTTTCAGAAATATTCCTGAAGTAGCCAGGTAAACTAGTTGGTTAGAAATATCCAGTTACTGATAAGAACAAGATGTAATTTGATTTTCAGGGACGCTGACAAGGAAACTGTCTCCTGTGGGCATTGGAAATCAACGTGAAACTTTTACACTGTGTTGCTTATATGTTCAAATAATCACCCCGTATAGTAGTACTACTTTTCGACACGAGTTAGAGAACTTAAAATTTCGCGAAATTTTGTTCCGAACGCCTGCATGGTAGGCAACACTTCGTTCATATACGAGCGGAAGATATACATTTCCTGTTTACTTTCATATGAAAGGTTGCGCGGAAACTAATTTCTATGTTAAATTAAAGTTATTCATGAAGTTGACGTATAATTAGTTGGACTGACCCTTGCTAAACGCGAATATTAAATAAGTACAGGGTGACCCAACGAGAACTTTACATCTCATCCCGTTTATTTCGCAGTCAATTGATTTCCAGAAATAATCACGACACACCTCACATTTAATTTCAAGAGTAATGTATCGTGGTGGCAAAGCATTGCATGCTGCCCCATTTCTTGTGGTCTGGTTGCTAAAAAGTCTAATTTTCAACATAGGTAAAGCGATATTATCATGAATAACCTTTCGATTCTACTTAAAAGATGTTTACCAGTTTATTCAAAGACCTTGCAAAAAATTACTTATTGAACTCTCAAATATTATAAATTAAAACTTGCTAGGTGAGGTAATATTTTACACTAAGCACTCTAAAAGTCATCATAGGTAGCAACGAACGCACGTAAACATCAATATCGTAAATTTAAACGTGTTGTGTCATACATTTTGATCTAATGACAAAATGTTCTATTTCCTTAATATAAATCCTGGTCAAGAGACAAAACCATTTAAAAGGCATCCTCTCTCTCTCTCTCTGTCTCTCTCTCTTTTAGAAAAAAACATTTCCTGAATTTTATTGGATTCTTTATAATATTGCACTTTTTAGTACTTTAAACTGTAAATTGGTAATTGAAGACAGTGCTACATTTAGGAGCTTTCCCTATTGTGTGGGAGATAACGAAGAGCATACGTTTACTGTTGTAAATTATTACCTTTCTTACGACCTTCCTTACATGTGTAGTATTGAATGGTAGCAATTGCAATTTAGAGCAAAGTATCCAATCAAATAAAGAAAACCATTTTATTTATTTTTTGCGAAGAGAGTAAAAAGAACTTTTAAAATGCTTGTTAGCTGACTATGTTTTGATTCAAGAAAATCCAAAATGTCTTGCTATTAGATCACATATTATATTCACTTGATTTCTCTGTTATGGGCTACACCGGCTCTTTTGGTGTCGCGTCTGAGGGATGACGTCCTTTGGCTGTCGCTCTTCCATCAGAAATGCTGCGAAGTTAGCGGCCAGAGCTTTAGATAAAGTACCATATCGACATTCATTTGGTGAAATTGATAGAAACTACAAAAAACTTCAGTCCGGATGTTCGGCAGCTGAGTTCCGACCCGCGTGTCTTCATGACGTTTACACGGAATGGCACCTCAAGTCGATCTGAATTCCGCGGCATTAACGATTTCATCACACTGTCTGGATGCTATTAGATCACACAGTATAAGACAGTATGTTTAAGTGGGTCACACTGATGTCTCCAAGAGATGTTCTACTTATGATGGCGGTTGGAGTGCTCATAGCGTTAATGTAAAATATTACCTCACCTAACAAGGCTCCATTTATAATATTTGAGAGTTCAACATGCATTTTCTTGCAAACTCTTCCAAGAAACTCGTAAACGTTCACATTTTCTAAAAATAGAATCGAAAGTCCATTCATATGAAATATCACTTAATATGAAATATCAATTTATGAAAATGTAATTTTCGCCCCAGATCACAGGAAGTGGGGCAGCATGCAATGCTTTGCCACCACGATACATTACTCTTGAAATTAAATGCGAGGTATGTAGGGATTATTCCTGGAAATCAGTTGATAAACGAAATATCAGCGAAATAAACGGGATGTAAGTTCTCGTTGGGTCACCCTGTATTTATCTAATATTTGCATTTGGCAGGGATCAGTGCAATTAATTAACAAGTCAACTTCATCAATAACTTCAAGTTAACATACAAATTAGCTTCAGTGCAACCTTTCATATGAAAGTAAACTGAAAATGTATATCTTCTGCTCATATATATGGAGTGTTGCCTACCATGCAGGCGTTCGGAACAAAATTTCGTGAAATTTGGAGCCCTGTAACTAGTGGTCCTCTAACTTCCGAAACATAGTAGTACTACAGAGGTGCGAATTTGAAGACAACAGCATTACAGTCTGAAAGTTGCATGTTGATTTGCGATGTCTTTGTGAGAGCAAATGAAAAAATACGAAAGCCTGAAGCGGGACTCGAATATAGGTCGATCAGTTACCGACTGGACCAAGCTGTCAGTCAAAAATAAAGACCCGGAGAAAGCAGTATAGCAGGTCGTAAATGCTTTGTCCGAACTCCCAAGACACAAACTAAGTTACTTCCATTACTTACGCCACCCTTCAATCACTTTTCGATTTGTTAATTAGGGACCGCAATATACATTGATTGAGAACATTTTCCATTTCTGCGAAAATAATTTATCACGTGATTGCAGCAAATACTTGGCCAGGATTAAGTTACAATAACAAACAGTTTCGTTTACCTTCTCTTTCCATGTGCACAATTACACTGGACCTGAAAGCTGAGAACTTCCAATAAGGTAAAATTAATTTCTTGTTGCTTTTCTAAGATTACTACCGATAACTGCAAATACTGTTGTTTTTTCTGAAACATTACAGGATGTATCAAGCAAATTTCCCAAAATTTTTAACAGTGTACACCACCAATTTCAAGTGTAGTAATCTACAGCTTAGTTTGGCAAATGTTGACACAAGTATTAATACTACTATTACGACACATTTATTGTCATGCGTCATTAGGTTATTAAGATCAATTACAACCAGCTTAACATCGAACAGAAGAAGCAGGATACACACATCAATATTTAGATTACACGACATTTACAGATACTCAGCCGTTACTTCACAGCCACAAATATGTACGTTGCATTATCATAAAATTCTGCATAACAAACATAAATTAAGAAATTCGTGACACTATTAATATTTCGAGTCTTCAATACATTGCTTAAAACAGTGCTATTTATTCAATGTTTACAGAACTAAGGTTGCCTCACTCGTTACGTCATTAAAGTATCCAAACATGTTCGAATTAAAGGACAGACGAAAGGAAACAAAGAAAAAAGAACTGAATCCGAACTTAATTACGTAAGTCCGCAATCTTGCTGTGCACAGCCAAAATTTAGGGGAGTGGTCTTTACATACATCTTAAATATTGATATACTAATTTGGTTAAATATATTCTATTAACTAAGCAAAACAAAAATAATAAAAGCTCAGTTTTACAAGCTGATCACTTTCATCTTAAGTCTTTACCACTCTTAAATCCTGGCTCACCACTTGGCGTCAGGAGGTGGCCATGGGGGACACTTGCCTCTCCTTCCGCTTTCAGTTTCTATACCTTCTACTATTTTATTTTCCAATACTTGGTGTGTTTCTATGCTTTTCACTGCATGCATTTCATAAGAGAATACTTGGAATTCTGCCGTTACGTTTCCTCATTTATTTACATAGTTTTTTAATCTATCCAATTACAAACTAATTTATACCCACAAAACTAACTTTGTAAAGAAATCGAAAGTAAAATCACGAGTGGCATTATTAAACCATTATGTAACATTTGTTTTTTAACGTACTCTTTTTTGATGAAGTTGATAGCAGTTCTTCTAGAGCATAAAACAAACGAAGCCTCTCTCACACACATACACTTAACTTTTTATACAGGGTGGTGCAATTAAAAGTTGCCACCCCTTGTATCGCCCGAACGGCTACACATATGATAAAATGCAAAAACGCGTCCAGCATTATTTTGAGAGCTATCATTTTGAGCTATAAAACTTGGCCCCAAGCCCTCCCAAGGGGTGTAGGCGGGGGTCAACTTCAAAATTTCAAATTGGAAAGGGTGTCGAGTGATATCTCGTCTGAAAGGTTTTGACAAAAGACAAAATAAATATTTTGGTGAAACTTTCAAGTCGCTATGTTGTCCCTATCCAAAATGGCGGGGGTTCAAAAGTAATATTCATAAAGTACTTTGCCACCCCTTGTATAGTATGAACGGTTACAAACATGAGAAAATGCAAAAGCACGTCCAGCATTATTTCTACCATTTTAAGCTATAAAAACTGGTCCTCAAGCCCCAAGGTAGGCTGGGCCAACTTCAAAACTTCAAATTGGAAAGGGTGTCAAGTGATATCTCTTTTGTAAGGTCTTGACAAATGAAATATTTTGGTGAAACTAAAAATTGTCACCCCCCTTTATCTCCTAAGAGAGTGGTTTGTAAGAAAAATTCCGAAACTTGTCAAATCCAGTTTCGAGGGGGACGAAATATTGTGATAATTTTAAGTGTGAAACTTTCAATTCGCTATGTTGTCGCTATCCAAAATGGCGGGGATTCAAAGGTCATGTCCATAAAGTTCTTTGCCACCTTTTGTATTCCGAATGGCTACAACCAGTGCTGAACCTGGAATTTATACTTAATAATGTTCCTTGGTGGAGAATTAATATTTGAAAGATAAATTTGTGTTCTAGACAATATAAGAATACAATATAATGATGCTACCAATTAGTGATGGCTATTTTCGAAAAAAAAGTGTTTTTCGATTTCCGAAAGTAGAGTTTTTCGATTTTTCGTTTTTCGAAAAAAATTCGTTTTTCAAAAAAAAATAGTTTTTTGAAAAAATTCGCATCGTCTTTTTCGTTATCGAAAAATTCTTTTTTCGATAAATTGTGGACATCCCTATTGTAAAGCTCTTATAAGTTATAACTGAAAGCAGTCCATTAAATTCGTTTTTACCAGGTGCGTAAATATGAAACTGGAATTTATGTACAGAAAAGACACAGTGATTGGATGACAATACTAAGAATTATTTTATTCGAAGTATTGGCCATCGCTAGCGATACATTTCTGCCACCGTTCCGGCAATGTGTGGATGCCAGACCAAAAAAACTGTGCCTCTTGTGCTGCAAACCAGTCAAGCCATTTTCGTACATTTTCGTAAGATGTGAAGCGCTGGGCAGCAAGTGCGTGTCTCATGGATGCAAATAAGTGAAAATCAGAAGGCACCAAGTCTGGTGAGTAAGCCGCATTTGGAAGGATTTCCCAGCCAAACGTCGCAATCGTTTCCTTGCCCGGTTTTGCTGTGTGGGAGGGTGAATTATCGTGAAGCACAATCACTTATATTTGTCTTTTGTCATATTCTGGTCGCTTTTCACGCAAAGCTTGATGCAAATCGAATCATTTGTTGTCGATAACGTTGGGTATTAACGGTTTCGCCAGGTTTCAGCAGTTCATAATAGATCACTCCCTTCTGATCCCACCAAACACAAAGCATTGTCTTCCGTCCATAGCGATTTGGTCTTGCTGTCGATGTCGCCGGTTCTCCTCGAGTTATCCATGATCTTTAACGCTTAGGATTCTCGAAATAGATCCACTTCTCGTCACCAGTCACAATTCGATAGAGAAATGATTTCCTTTTGTACCTGGCGAGCAGAATTTCACAAGTGGTTTTTCGGTTTTCCTGCTGTCGTTCAGTCAATGCATGTGGAACCCATTTTCCCACCTTCTGAATCTTGCCCATGGCTTTTAAACGTATGGAAACTGCTTCTCGTGCCACATTTAATTGATCCGCGAGTTGTTGTTGCGTTTGAGCGTCATCCTCATCCAGAAAAGCTTGCAATTCCCTGTCTACAAACTTTTTCGGTGGTCTTCCACGTTCTTCGTTTCTCACGTCAAAATCGACACTTTTAATTTGTTTAACCTCTCGTAGCACTGTGACTTACCAAGAGCATGATCACCGTAAGCTTCGACAAGCATGCGATGCGATTCTGCAGCAGTTTTCTTCGAATGGTAACAAGAAATCAATGCTGTCCGCACATCGTAGTTTGTAGGTACAAATTGCGCCATATTCAACGCTATTAAACACTACACTATGACATGAAACTTGTCTGGTTGTGAGTTGCAAATCGTTATCAGCTGTCAAAACAAGCAAGTGGCGCCAAGGACGCAGTTTTATGGTAATCACAGTGACAGGTAACGCAGTCTATGCACAAATTCCGGTTTCATATTTACACACCTGGTATATAATAATAGTTTTCTTGTTTTTTTCTACATTTGCACGTTTAGGGGTTTCATACCCTCCTCTTTGTCCGATTTTCTTTCCAAACGAACTTGACCTGTAATTTGAACCAATAGCCGGCCGGGTGGCCGAGCGGTCTGCGGCGGTAGGCCATAGTTCGAGTCCCGGCAGGGGCATGGATGTGGATTTTAACAGCTAAAAGTGAATTGTGACGGGCCGAAGTCCAAAGTCACTTGAGTGGCCCATATAAAAATAAAGTTTACCAAATAAAGTTTTTGAACCAATAAACAATCTGTGAAAGTGTCATCCGAGTCGGTTCACGCGTTCGGCAGTTATCGTGAAACACACACGCATACAACGCAAATGCCGAACCTCATTTCCCTCGATCAATTACTAGTATTAAAGATAATGTAAAGCAACGATCTCCAACAAAAGATGACAGCATTACCTCCGCATATGTCTAATATATTTTGTCGTTGCATGAAATTTCAGTGCTGCTGCTACAAATTGAAATCTAGAGAATTCTAACTTTCAGGAAAGAAAGTTAATACCAATTCAAGAGTTCGATCAATACCGATTTTTAATTTTCTTTTTTGTTTTTAGTTGAAAGAACTTCATTGTTATACGTTTTGATATTCACAACAGCAATCAAGCAATTTCAACAACGAAGAAAAACGAAAATAAAAAATCGGCATTTATAGAACTCTTGAATTGGTTATGAACTTTGTTCCCTCAAAGTTAGAACTCTCTAGGCTTGAATTTGTGGAAGCACCAATGAAATTTCATGCAACGATAAAAATACATTAGACGTATATGGAGGTAGTGCTGCCATCTTTTGTTAGAGATTGTTGTTTTACATTAACCTTAAGGTTCTTCGAACAGTAGACCTCACGATAAAGCTGTCAAAGTTTCATTTGGATTCGCCAGTATGCACTTTTAGAACACCCCCTCTTTCATTTTCTGGCTACAATCGTGTCCGATTTACCACCACTCCCTCGGAACCAATAGCCCGAAATCTCCGAAGTATGTTTGCATATTTACAAAGCTCTTGTAACAGAAAAGAGTCCATTAAATTCGTTTTCATTGTTGTTTTCTTCATTTTTCTACATTTTTGCTATTTTAAGGTTTCACCCCCTCCCCATGGTCGGATTTTCTTTCCCAACGAACATGACATGTCATTTGAACCAATAAACAATCTGTGGAAGTTTCATTTGAATCGGTTCACGCATTCGGCAGTTATCGTGACTCGCGAGAGAGAGAGAGAGACAGACAGACAACACAAATGCCAAACGTCTCGATTAGAAGATCTTCGCTATGCTCGTGAAGAGTTAATGTAAAAATAAAATTAGAGTTTACGAAATAATTTCATAAGTTCTAGAAAAATAAACAAACAAACCATTCTTCCAGTGATACATCTATTGCAAGCTGTAACATTTTATCTCTTAGCTTTGTTTCTTTGGCTGCACTATATGTGGATTTTCTTCAATATCATCTTTTAATACTTGCTGTCGGGATGTACTCGGGATAACACCTATGTGGCGTGCTCGTAAGTGATACCACAAACCAGTCGTTGTACCTCTGTTGTGGATTAATATGTCACAGTAATTGCACTTTGAACTGCCATTGTCGCGAGTACAGTGTTCCAATATATTTGACTTGCCCATGGTCAGCGGTAAATGAGAACGATGTAGGTTTCATGAAACCGAGTTCACAATCACATTGAGACAAACAGATTTCGGACAATAGCCGAATTCTCTTAAGCCGTAACCAATGTACGTACATATTGAACGTATTTCGGGACTTTTCCTAAGTTCAATCCCTCTTTTATATTTCTCATAAACAGCACGTGTATAAGAAAAACCTGTAACATTAATTAATACCCAATGCGGCTACTGCGACTGACTGTTAAATAAGCAAAATCTGCTGACATTCAGCATCAGCCTACATAGAACTAGAGCTTTTTTTTTTATATCTATAACTACATAGAAACATTAGTTATATCAAAGTACCATGAGTTACAATAACTGCATTAAAATAAATATTTTGTTCGTTATTTTTTTTTTTCGCCAAAAGTTCTTTTCCTTTTTCGTCTTTCGAACAATTTCTATTTTTTCCTGTATTGTTTTTTTAAATTTTCGTCTTCGAAATGTTTCATTTTTCTTGTTTCGATTTTTTTCGTTTTTCGTCTTTCGAACAATTTTTCGGTTTTCGAAAAAAAATCATTTTTCGTCTTTTGACAATTTTCGTTTTTCGAAAAAAATTTCGCATCGTCTTTTTCGTTTTCGAAAAATTCTTTTTTCAAAAAATTGTGGATATCCCTACTACCAATACTTCAGATTAAACCTATTGTCAAATTGAAAACCACTTTTGACATTATTGCGTCTGTACATTAGTGAATTTATGCCGGTACTATAGAGGCTAGATTTTAGTTATGCCGGAAATTCATTCCGGTGTGCTGCGGCTCAACTGCAATACTGGAAAAACCCAACGTATTTCATTATTTTAAGGAGCTATCATTTTCAGGAATCTGCTATTATAGCCCGCTCAGCGAGGTGTGAGTCGGGAGTAACTTAAAATTTCAAATGGAGAAGGCGGTTCTGCTTTATAGGTTGAAGAAAAGAAATATTTTTGGACAACTTTAGGTCCGCAGAATTATGCTGATCCAAATTAGTAGGGGAGAGGGAGATCAAAATTCGAAAATAAACGTTGTACACTGATAATTTAGTCAGGCAGAAGAAAGTGTAAACTTGGCTAGGTAACGGTTTTAATGTGTAGGATTTATTTTTTCACCAATGTTGATATTATTATTATTATTATTACAAAAACTACTGCTATTACCAATACTTCTATAACTACTATTACTTCTGCTCTTTTTGTTATGCTTTCAGACATGTCATATAAATAGTTCTGGTTTGCAACAATCCAAATTGGAATATTAAAAATCTAAACTATTTTTTATTTACATTATTGATCTAAATTAAAATTGTAACAAATTATTTTTTCATTGTTGTTAACAATTAATGAAATATTAATTGAGGTGTTTTGGGGGTACATAAGGAAAAATTTGCAAATTTTAGATTTTTCAGGAAATGTTTACTTCCCAATAAACTTTCAGACCAAATTTCAGCATTCTAGGCCAATGTTAAGTGCCTTAAAAGCCCCGGGCCGACAGATATACACATAAATTAGGAATTTATATTTATGTAGATAGTTACGACCTTTATGTACGTTGTTGTTTTGAGTCGTTTTGTATTTTAAGGACTTCCATGCAGTATTAGTTGTATTTTTTGTGATAGTTTACAATAATGAGATACAGTGTACAGGAAAGAGTTGATATTGTGGCAAAATTCTTTCGCAATAATAGTTGTACTAGAGCTACAGCTCGAATCTTTAATGGGAATCATCCCGACAAAATTTTATCACACCAATATTTTTCAGAGTTGTTGATGAAATTTATGGTAACTGGGTCAGTAGCTAACAGGAAACGTCATAGAGAACGCCGTGTAAGAACTGAAGTCACTGAAGTGGCAGTTCTGGGTCATGTTTCTACGGACAGTACACAAAGCACTAGACATGTGCTTTAAGTATCGAGAATAGAAAAGACTAGTGTCTTGCGCATTTTAAAGACGCATAAGGTGAAAGCTTACAAAGCGTATCTTCTACAGGAACTCAATGAAGATGACAGGGATCATCGACTACAGTTTTGTGAAGAAATAATCGAACGCATAAGGACAACTCCGAATATAATTTATAACACCTGTTCTTCTGATGAATGCACATTCTTCTTAAGTGGAATTGTAAATCGACATAATGGCCGCTATTGGATCGATACAAATCCAAGGATATCCATTGAAATCCATACACAATATCCTGAAAAATTAAATGTTTTGGCTGGCGTCTTTGGTAACTGGATTATTAGTCCCGTCTTTCTGCCAGATAACTTGAATGGACACACCTATCTTAATTTGTTACAGAATTATGTGGATCCTATGATCACATAAATAATTGAAAGTGATGTAACTTATTCGGAAGAAATGATCTTTTTCGAACATAATGGGGCGCCACCACATTATGATGCGCAGGTTAGGCAGTTTTTAGATAAAAGTTTTCATAATCCTTGGATTGGTAGGAGAGGTCTGCAAGGTCCCCTGATCTTTCACCTTTGACTTTTTTTTGAGGGGGAACTTAAAATCTAAAATCTACGCCACAAAGCCACATTCATTACATGAGCTACGGCAAAGAATAGTGGAAGAATGCCGAAAAATAACACCAGAAAGCCTACTGAACGTTCGCAATAATTTCGAGCAACGCCTTTACATTACAACTGTATTGAAGTTGAGGGCGGGCACGTCGAACATCTAATAAAATAATTTTTTTGTTGCAAGTGTGAGTTTTACGGAGTGTTTCAAACTGTATTTACTGGCACAACATTTGTCTTTATTAGAAAATAACTTCAATGTATAATACACAATAGTTAATCACGTGATTTCTGTCTTCATTTATCTTTATCACTTGATTTTTGTCTTCATTTATTACAAGTTTCAGACAAACCAGAGGATACAAGAGCAAAGTAATGACCTTAAGCAGACAACTGTACACGTATTTTAAGACTGGTGCAGGGTAGCTTGTCCTTTACTAAAGTACCATCTTCCTCTTTTGGGCACTGTCTCATTTTTAGCATTTAACTATGTCCAAGTACATTTCTTGCAAAGCATTCACGGGCATTTGTAACTTTCTCGATTTCAAATATATCAGTTTTTTTTGGTTATTTCAGATTTATATTTAATAAAAACAAATCCATTTTACAATAACGTGTTAGATGATCTGTAGTAACAAACGAAAAAACCTACTACTGTTTACTAAGCCTTACTAGTCCGATAACGATTTTTCTGTTTCCAGTCTTCAAATTGTCAACCCGCAATATTTCACAGACTTCTTACTGACATTCGAATCAAATTTCACTCTTGTCAAAGATTCAGCAGCTCTTTCAAACGATGCGTCACTTCACGTATATCGTTATTTAAGACAATTGAAGGTTTTGCCATTAGACCTCGGTGAATGGGGCAACACGCTTCATGTTGATCGTAACGAGGCTAACTGAAGTCACTTTAACGGTATAATGGGTAGTTTATTGTATTCACAAGGTTTAATAGGATAAAATATTACTTCTTTTGAGATTTTCGTATGTATACTTAGTAAAGGGTCGAAATGCAATTTCTCCCAAAGCATTTAGTCAAATTAAAAAATAATACACTTTTTGCAATTTGAATCGAAGTAGCTTTCAAATGATATGTTACTCGATCCATGTTGCCGTTTAAGAAAATTGAAGGTTTTGCCACTAGACCACGGAGGATGTTTCAGTATGTTCAAATTTACCTCAGTAATTTTCCTAGAAGCCTTCGTCTACTGTTTGATGAGCGGCTGAGGAAATTTATAAGGTTTAATAGGGTAAAATATTACATTTTTGGATATCTGGCAGTGCATAGTAAGTAAACGTTTACAACGCAATTTCTTCCAAAGTATTTAGTCAAATTCAAAAAGAATACCATGTTGTCTAGGTTTCCCAGTAACGCATTTTCACCTATTTATATGCCACCTGTAAAGCCCCCTAGGCACCTACCTCCCCCGCAACGCGGGGTCTCGCGGCATTGTAGTTACGCCCCTAACTAATATTATATTAATATTGAGCTACCTTCGGCAGTAGTAGAAAACTAAATCTTAAAAAAAAAAAGATAGTAATTTCCTTGAAACTTAGTTCCACTCCAATTAGCTCAAACCTCCCCACCACAGGTGAAAGTGTCTGAATACATCACTACTTGCAGACCTTTCTCCTAGATTAACGCTCCAATCATTTCATTTTTTTAGGGATTGTATTTGATGAAAGAGCTTGATCGGACAAACTCCCAATAAAAAAAATCATACAAAATATTACTAAAGTTAATTTCCTGTCTGTGGCTCAAAAGCTATAACATCCATGTTACAATCAATCGTAAACTCAACACCTTACGTCACTAGCGAAAGCAAAACGAAATTATGCCAAGCATGATGTCACCAGTAATATGTTTTTCTAGAATAAACTTTACATTTTACATAATCTATTACAGAACTTACATGTCTTAATAACAACCAAATGAAATTTAGAATAGAAAAAATCATTACTCGTGAGGCCAGTACACCCTATTTTATTATTTGTTTTATACATGAACAATTGTTCTTCCGGAATCAAATACAAACATTTAGCACAAAGTAATAAACAAATATTCTAATTCTTAGAACTAATCGAATAAATAGTAAATTAAATCATTAGTGTTTTGTAGACCCTACTTTAAATTGAATGACTAGTTGTTATGCTAAAACCAACAAGGAAATTAATTATCAGCTAAAAAAGAATTTATAATAACTCAGATTATTATAAACGAATATAGAGATCAGGCAGATCCGACTAAAAATGTGCAGAAACGCTATTTCGACAAGCTTCTTAACGTACATACCTGAGAAGTGAGAACAAACGGAGGAATTTGAAATTCATAGCGCAGAACCGTGGATATCCGAACCTAGCGAGATCGAGGTAGAAATTTCGATAAAGAAATTTAAAAAATTCAAATCACCAGAAATTGATAACATCCCAGCCAAATTAATGAAAGCAGAAAGAAAAGGACTATAATAAAAAAAAAACTGCATAAGTTGATAAGTGCTATATGGAGTAAGGAAGAGCTTCCAAAAGGAATGGAAAACCTCAATAATAGTTCCGGTTTATAAAGAAAAGCGATAAATTGGACTTCAATGAT
>JAGDQP010006441.1:9994-32870 GCA_022664845.1 Lepisma saccharinum | reverse complement strand
ACAGAAAGCTAAATCGCTTCACCGTCATAAGACGTGAAATGAACTCGTTATGAAGGTCTGGATCACTTGCCCAATAATCACGGTAACTAGGTTTCCTTGTTATTCCAATATAAAGATGTATTCCCCAAAATACTCTAATTTCCTCTGCATTTGTTGGGATAAATGGTTTGCCCATTTGAGTGCTGTCCAAATTAGTTTGAAATACGATCATGTCTACTAATTCATCACCGAAAAACAAACTAAATAGTTTATATGGTGTCGGACAACTAATGTTTTTTACGTAATCTGTAACTCCTGACTGTCCTGTAAATGGTGGAATGGTCGAAGAAGCGTTTCTTTTACTCCATGATACTGTACCTTCATCCGCGTGTGCTTGTTGGGGCATCGTCTTCCGTGTCATCAATTTCAATGTCTCGTCAACGACGGGTGGCACACTATCACAAACGGCATCACTTTCATCAGATTCAATCAAAAATATTTCGTCACTACATAATTCTTCTTCACTAACAATGCTTTCGTCACCTGACGGAATATCGTCTTCAAAAATATTCGTAATTTCTTTATCTGTCAAGCCACGTGACATTTTTTTATAGCAGACACAAAGGGCAGAAACGTTAAGTACACCACAACTTGCCACCACACTTGTATAATGGAAAACCAAACTAATGGAAACGAAAGAAAACCGACTCAGCGCTACAAGTCTCAGTACTTTATGGGGCAGTGGTTACATACTGAAACCACCCTTTTATCTCTAATTACTATCTACGTTGCTGAAATTTCCTGAATGTCGCTGTTCTGTTATCAACACTTGGTGTTGCAATGTAAGAAAAGAGAATATTATATGCAGTAAGGAGAATCACATAGAAATGTAGAAGGCATAATTAAAAGTATAGCAAACGTCAGTAACCTAATTGCAAAAGTTAAAAATAAACTTAAATTCTGGGTCGTAAAACCCTGCAAGAAACTTCTGACCTCTACTGAGCATAAAGTGGACGAAATATGGTGGTTACAGCGCGTAGCTGCTGCCCCGCAACAGCTTAATCAGTAAAAAATAAGTGGTTTCACATTGTAACCACCGCCCTTACGAGACCCATTTTGGGTGGTTACAGTATGGATGAGCTGCGCCTCAATCGGTTAAAAGATTATGGTTTTGTGAAGGTGAAGGTACATTTGCATTTGCATAGTATGGCGGAGAAAATCTGTTTGTACAGACTAAACCACTTCGATATAAAAGTTGCGATTTCTGCTGAGTTGGGCACATACAAAGGGTTTTGACATCAAATTTCAGATATTTTCGTCAAGACCCATCTGAGATATTTAGGATCGAAATTAGGTATTTTTCGCAAATTGTTGTATTTGATTCTCCGTAGAAAAAAAAAGGGGGTGTGTGATTTAGAGCTATTATTTTTTCCACGTAAACACTCAGTTGGTAGGTCTAAGAATCACACAAATTTGCACCCTTATATTCAGCTTCTACCAAGATAGCGGACATAGCGGATACGTGTGATTTTGATCTCTCCAAGTTGGTTTTATTTTTATGTTATTACTGTGTAGTGTGCTTTCTTGGTTGCCTGTAATTGACTGTTGTCAGGAGCGATCAAGTGACGAACAAAATATTGGATACATGTGGTTGTTCAGTTTTAGAAAATACAATTTTCCAGCAGCAAACTGTACGACTCGTGTGAGTGTGATGGCGACTCACTTTTTCGTCCATGGGGTAAGTGCAGTTACGGCGCAGTGTCTTTCTTTATATTGTGTGCAGTTTCCTTCCCTCTGGAGAGAACTCTCTCAATCCCGGCTCTCCCCTCCACGTCGTGTGGTAAGCCCGTGAGTGATAATGATCTTATCAAAATTTATTCTCAAAATGTGCAAAACCTTTGTAATAAACTAGCAAATGTGGATATGTATAATAGTGAATTATCAACTTACGATGTGTTGGGATTTTCTGAGGTGTGGACTACTGACAGTTTCTCCAACAGTGAGACTATGCTTAAAAGCTACCAAATTTACAGGAAGGACCTAGCTCTAGGGGAGGGTGTGTCATGCTACAAGTCCACGATCGTTGGCCTTCTGTCAGACGCTATGATTTAGAAAGAAACTGTGAAATATTATGGTTAGGAATACAAGGAGAACATTCAAAATGATTAATCAGCTGTTACTGTAGAAACCACAGCAAAAACATAAACTCTTTACATAGTTTATTCGATTCTGTTCTCGCTGCAATTAAGCAACGTGATATATGCATCATTGGAGATTTTAACGTCACATCAGCTGGAATTCAAACTCTAGTGATACTTGTACTGATCCGTACGACAGATGGTTCTTCGAACATTTCATTGAAGGTCTGGTTTACTCCAACGTAACATGTTCCCAACTAGGGATAATTCTGTCTTAGATTTAGTTCTTTCCACCCTCGAAAAAGTTAAGGTAATTCCAGGCAGAAATATTTTTGACACACCAGACCACCTGTCGTTAGACATTGAACTCCAGACCAGTTTCCTCCTCCGCGCCGCTGGCGCTCTTCTACTCAACGAACTTTGCCCCTGTCGAACAAAACGAACTGGGACTTAGGGGCGACTGCAATAAAGATAATACCGTAGGAAAGTTTATAATCATGACACGTGGGTGATACCATGGATTTATTTTATGCAAGCTTTGACACTTTTACGGTATAAAAGTCTATGTTCCAGTAAAGAAAGTAAGATCCAGTAAGTTTCCGCTGTGGTACAGTCAGGAAACAAAGTTTTACCTCAAGAACTAGAAGCGTGCACGGTCGCTCTGGAAACAATATCCCAATTGTCAAACTCATAATCTTTTTATTCAACAACGCAAATTATGTAAAGCTCTCCTCCGTAGAGATTATGATAATTATATTGAATCAATTTCATCACGAGTTGTAATCAATCCTAAACGTTTCTGGTATCTTATAAACTGCAGGCGACAAAACTCAGGTCTACCATCTCTAGTTTCATACAATGAATGTTCTGCTTCATTCAATGACAGGGCTGATTTATTTAATGACTAGTCATGACAGCTGTCATGGCATTTATTTAATGACAGCTGTTACTATGACAATTTTAATGCTTGTTCAGATCCTCTATTTTTTCCTGATGTAAAGTCTAATATTTCCCATTGCTTAACAGAGATAAACACAATCTCTACGGAAATACCTTGTAGCCTTTTAACCTCTCTCAAAACATCCAGGTCCTGAGGGCCTGACAAAATAAATTCCATATTTCTGATTAAACTAGCTTAACCATTATCTGCACTTCTTGCCATTCTTTTCAATAGGTGCTTTTCGGAGGGTTATTTTACAAACATTACTCCGGCTTACAAAAAAAAGGTGACAAGTCATGCGTTAATTCATATAGATCCATTTCCCTTTTCCTGTCCTCGGTTTAATTTGTGAAAAAATCATCACAGACAGAATTCAAAAACATGTCCTTCCATTTCTTTTTCCCACCCAGCATGGCTTTGTACCGAATGTCTCCTGTGAAACTAACTTAGCTGTCCTACTGCCTCAAGCCACAGATACCCTAGGAAATAGACAAAAACTTGACGTCATATACCTAGACTTCTCCAAGGCATTTGAAGTCAATCAGAAAATTCTTATACACATGCTTGACTCCAGATTCAATTTACACGGACTCCTCCTTCAGATTCTTACATCATGTTTGACTGGTAGAGAAAAACGTGTCGTCTTCCCTGGTAGCACATCCAAGTGGCTCCCAGTGCTTTCAGGCGTCCCTCTATGAAGCTCTTTAGGTTAAGTTTTATTTTCCTTCTACATTGATGACTTATGTTAAAAGATAGATAGTTCCTGTTTTGTACTTCTCTACGCTGATGACTGCAAAACGTTTAAGACCATTAAATCTACAGAAGACTTTCTTCTTTCAAGCCGCTATTGATTCTGTTGAAATGTGGTGCGATAATTGGCTACTGAAAGTCAGTCGTTTCAAAACTGCTGCAATGCGTTTCTCACTCAAAACCAAAAAAAATTACATACACATTATCCTCATCTATTATACCATGGGTAGACCATTACAAATACCTTGGTATCATGAAAAACTGAATTTTACTCCTCATATTGAATTCATAACTTCTAAAGCACTCAAACTCTTGGACTTCTCTACAGGGTTACAGATATTAAAGATTTCAAGTGGGTTATATTTTCTCACTTGTGTACTTCCTACTATCGAATACTGTTCATCTATCTGGTCTATGGCTTGTGAAACTAACTTATCTAAATTGTACAAAGTCCAAAATTTTTTTATTCGTATTGTGCAACACATGATACCCAACCTCCAACATAAATCTAGCGCAGACATTTTGAATTCTCTTGACTTGAAAAACATGGACACAAGAAGAAATTTAAATTACCTAAAATTTTTTTGTAAGGTAATGCAGGGCACACACAGGACAAACGACCTTCTTCTGCTTTTTAACCTAAAAGTACACAAACAAAATACCCGTTCCCAACACCATTTCTCCCTCTCAAAACCTAGATTTTGTTTGGTCCAACGATCTCTTGTATACAGATTGTCATATCTTTACAATACTCTTCCTTTACTACTAGATGTTTGCCTCAGTAAAAGTAAGTTTCTAAAGAAATGTTATGAGAAACTGGAATTAAAAAAAAAAATCTGAGCTTATTCTTACTGTATAATTATTATTTGTTGTTGTTGTTATTGTTGATATTGTTATATCACATTGTAAAATGGCGCTTGCTGTATCTGCGCTAACTTCTAATAAATAATAATAATAATAAAAGTCTTTCATCCCCCGAAAAAATTGGCTTAAATATCCAATTTTATACAGTTCGATACTCATTTTTCAGCCTCCTTTTTTAAATAAAAGGAATCGTTTTGAGAAAAGGTGATTCCACATCTAAAAAGTATACTTCAAGAGTTACACAACGGTTGTTGTTTCAAAGTGTTTCTGTTATCTTGAGATATGCAGGAAACACTTTCTGAAAACAAAAGCTTTCTAAAATGATGATGCATTCATTTTTTTGAAAATTGGGTGATTTGTTATGGAATGACCCATATGTGGATGCAACACATTATGTTTCTTTTTAAGTGTATTAAATAAACAGGCTTAAAAATAAATAAAATGAAATTGACTACGTTTATCATGTTCTCATTTGCATGTTGAAAACAGATTGAATTTTAAACTACACTTCAACTAACATTATATTTCGTTCTTAAGGGGTTTATATGACGTGTTTTCAACTTCTCTTTTCAATTATGACACAAATTTCGCTTCATATGTGTCTTTCTACTTCCTTCGGAAAATCCTTTGCGCACCCATTGCCCAATTTTGGAATATGCACTTTTTGATAGAGGAGGTTTGAAGTCTTTGAGCGTACCATGCCGCCTCCGTTCTACTGCTAATGGTATTGGAAATACTAATCTCTAAAGTTCATTTACGCACACTTTTAGCAGCCTATAGTGAAGTATTTGTGCACCATCTATAATCTATACTTTTTTCTCTTATTTTCATACTTCACTGCCTCGTGAGGTGGTTTTATCAGTGTTGTTTTGCAACACTCTGTATATTTGTACAAGTATATTTTCTCGTCTACGCTGAGTACGAATGTAATGGCGTTTTTCACCTTTTGTTACTTCCGGTAGGGTTTTCACCTTTTGTTACGTACTCTTTCTTACGATAATCTTACTTATTGACCCTACGTAACAGGCGGTGTCGTTGAACTATGTTTCTTTCCGAATACTAACGCACAACGACACACTGAAGTTAGTGGAGTATGTTAACGTTATTTTCTTAACCTGGTTTTATGTTAGATTCTAGACAACGAAATAAACTATCTAAACATTTTTAGTAATAAAACTTTTTTCGGATAAGCGTTGTGTATTATTTATTTATAATCCAACGATAAATAATACACAACGCATATTCGAAAAGATTTGTATTACTAAAATGTCAGACATATGTTTTGAAAGTCTTAAAACACGTATTAAACAAAACTTTTCTTCAGAAAACACTCTGAGAAACATATTTAAGCTTTTGCTTATTCCGTACTTCCTTTATTTGTAAAAAGACTTGCTCACAATGCGTAGTACAGCAATTAAAATATTACATAACTTTCTATTATTTAATAATTCTTTAGTCTTTATTATATCTTCTGAATAATTTCTTCTTTCTCCATATTTTCTTTCCTTTCTTTTGGATTTATTATCTTTGTTTATGGCCACTTATTGACTTATGTTGAATATTATTCCCTTTCTTTCTTCTACACACAAAATAGCTTCTTCCATAAAAAGCATAATAAAACATAAAAGATAAAAACAAATCGAAAAATAAGACAAATGAAACAAAAAGATAATTAACGTAACACGTAACGTAAATACTACCTTACAAACCCTAAAAGGAGTATATATATATATATATACGTTATACGTACTTTTTCACTTATTTATAAATTTATTTTATGAATAATGTAACTTTAAATAAAGGCGTAGGATGTTCAGAGAAATTAATGTTCAAGTTAATAATAATATTACATAATAGTAATCAGGAGTATTCATTATGATTACAATTACGCAATACGAATATCACTTTCTATGGGCGGCCTAAACTTTTATTTTTAATCATATAATACTTAAAATTTATAAATGGATGAAAAATATAAGGCATGAGAAAAAGATTTTCTATTATTCAATGAATATTGTTTTAAAGAAGATATAGCTTTCTGGCCAGGCTGATTATACTTTAATAACCACAGAAAGAAACTAAAGCCTAACAGTTTCAGAAGTATATCACCTCCTTCTTCAGAGTGTGTTACACAACTAAACTTAGATAAGGATACAAGAAAACAAGGAAGGAGATCGCCTTTTAATTTCAACCAACCAGGGGCTAGTACTAATTAAAAGTTCATTTTTGTTCCCGTACTTCTGCCCTCTCTCCGGGCGACCGCATCTGTCATTCACTTGTGCCAAGAGATCAAAAACAACTTTTAACAGTTAATTGCTGCCGACCAAGTAGCCGCGTGGTCTGAGGAATTAGGCTAGCGATGCAAAAGTCGCGGGTTCGATTCCTGGCGGGGTATGGATGTTTGTACAAAAATCGGAAATTTTTTGTACATCAGTAAGATAAACACACCCGTGATGGACACTTTAAGAACAATTTTCACCGTTATAATTTTTCATTCAAATACAGTTCAAATTTATTGATCAAATAAGAATGTTGCACGTTCTCCATGCTTTCTTGTAGTGATTTCTACCCACTACCAGTGTGGAAATTGAAGCACTTTGAGGCAGGGGGAAGTTTGCATTTCTATATTAATTAAGCCGTTTATTAATCCCATTTTTGCACAATTCTCTTATATCCTCTGCTATTTTATTTTCATATATTTAATGAATGTTTTTTATACTTTTCACTGAATGAATTTCACCAGGGGTTACTTGGAATTCTGTCTCCACATTTCTTGATTTATTGTCATATTAATTTTAATTTATATAATCACAAATACGTCAATATGTACCCACAAAACAAACTTTATAAAAATATCAAACTAAAAACACGAATCACAACCATTGTTGAATCATTACGTAACTTTATTCATTTATTGTAGAACTCTTTTTCCCTGAATATTGATAGTTTTGAATATAACTTCTAGAATATACAGGGTGCACAAAAATTCATTGTCAAAACTATAGGAACGAAAAGTTCTCATTAAAATAAGGGATAAAAATGTGTCTTTGTAATTTGTTGAATTCCACTTAGTTTCCGAACTACAGGCTGCCGAAAGCGTGGGAAAATGAACTTTAGAGTTTGATATTTCCAAAATCATTAACAGCAGAACTGCGGGGGCAAGGTACCCTCAAAGACTTCCAAACTTTCGAAATTGTGCGATGGCTGCGCAAGGGATTCTTTAAAGGAACTAGGTGATTCCCAGAAATTCCCTGAAGTAAAGGCAGGCCGAAATGGGAATGAAATTGACTACTTTCCAGCAGGTAACAATAATTAGTTGGCGCCAAGTCGATCCCTCAAACAATTTCCATTTACCAAAAAATATGAGTGGTTGCATAACCGACAGGAGTCAGAGCTATTCTCCGATTCGACAAACATTCAACGAACTATTGATTTATTTGTTATCAATGAGAGAGAATGTCATTGCTAATCTGGATGGCGATGATTAGTCATGTAAAAAGTGGTCACAGATGTCAGGTCATAAGGCAGAGCTAGAGTTCGGCATTGAGTCCCGACTGGGAATAATTTTTGTAGAAAGTTGAAGACACAAAACAAAACCTTGATTGAAGCGAGATGGGATAAGGTTCTTGGTTACTAAATTGACCTATAGATACAAAGTGTGTAGATTTTTTTTGTATTTTTTATTTTATTTTACTTTATTTTTATTTATTTTATTTTATTGAAATCATGGCAAGGGAATGCCACATACGTTAATAATTATGAATGAAGAAGAAAAGAAATGAGACACTAAAATAACATGCACAATATTCCAAACACTTTTACGTCCGATCGTACTCATGAATTTGTACGTTTGGATTATGGAGTCTGTTAAATCTGTCAATTAAAATATCTGTTAAAATCTGTCAATTCATCACGCAAAAAAAAAAAAAAAAAAAAAACGAGAATGGTGAAGTGATGTGGGGATTTTAAGTTGAAGCTTCAAGTATTGAGATTTGGAATAAGAAATTTTGAAAAAAGATTTGTGTAGGTTGTAAATAATTCGAATTTTGTGAAACAAACTACGATGCATGGTTGCACAAAAACAGAAATGTAAAGTTTTTATTCTTTTTATACAGAGTATTGCTTAAAGTAATTCTTTGAATATTAGGGAGATGAAATAAAGTTGAATAGGGAGCAATGTTCAAACCAAAATATGAATTACGTCATAGTAAAAAGAATAAAGGCTTAGGTGAGTAAATGTCTAGTTCAATTAATTAATTTTTTAAGTGTCTTTCTAGAAATGGATATACAGGGTAAGTCAAAATGATGTACCCGATTTCATAAATTTATTTTGTGAAATATAATGAACATATCTTAATGTGAGCTACGCGCAAGGAAAGGCAAAAGTTCAAAGTTTAGTTGAGTTTAGTTTATGTCCCGCGTGGTTGCATTGTCTACCGCTACGCGGCGCTGGAAGCAGTTAACGAAGATGGCGCTGACTGGAGAGCAGAAATCGTTCTGTGTGCTGGATTACCATGTAAACAACTCTGTGATGAGTGTTCAACGGCATTTCCGTACCAAGTATGGCAGAGACCCACCTACTGGAAAAACCATTCGTACGTGTATGAAAAATTCAGAGATACGGGCTGCATCTGTAAGCGAAAATCGACTGGCCCTCCTTCAGCTGAGGAAGAGACAGTGGAACGTGTTCGCGCCAGTTTTGTGCGGAGTCCACAGAAGTCTACCTACCGGGCAGCGAGGGAACTTGAAATGCCACAGAAAACTGTATGGCGAATTCTGCGGAAACGTTTACAAATGAAATCCTATCGCTTGCAACTGCTACAAGCCTTAAGAGACACTGATTATGCTGCTCGAGCGTCTTTCTGTGCTGATTTTCTCACGTTAATGGAAGAGGATGGGTTCGCCGAAAGGTTACGTTACAGTGATGAAGCGGTGTTTCACCTTTCTGGGAATGTGAATAGACACAACGTAAGGATCTGGGGAACTGATAATCCCCACGCAGTTGTGGAACACCAACGCGATTCACCCAAGGTGAATGTGTTTTCTGCCATTTCCCCTGAAAAGATTTATGGCTCCTTCCACAGCTCGAAGAGGATAGTGCAGATTTCATTCTTCAATTGGATGGTGCCCCTCCGCATTACCATGGCAGCGTTCGGGATCATCTCAATGAGGCATTGCCACAGCGCTGGATAGGCCGTGCATCTCAGGAGGATCGAGTTCTCATTCGTTGGCCACCTCGTTCCCCCGATCTGACCCCGTGTGATTTCTTTTTGTGGGGTTTCATAAAGGATCGTGTTTACGTACCACCACTTCCAACAACATTGGGTGACCTTCGAGCCCGCATCACAGCAGCCATTGCAGAGATTGACCGTGACACACTACACAAGGTTTGGCAGGAGAAAGACTATCGGCTTGATGTGTGTCGTATTACGCGAGGTGCTCATATAGAGCACTTGTGATGTGACTGAAAAAAACTTTGAGAGTTACCCTTCTTACCACATGTATTACATTCAGATATGTTCATTATATTTCACAAAATAAATTTATGAAATCGGGTACATCATTTTGACTTACCCTGTACATAGCCGAACTGTTAATCACACTGCATTAGCTTCCACCGCAATGGACAATGAATCTAACACACTGGATGGTAAGACATCTGACGGGCCTGACTATTAAAAGATGTTAGACATGTTAGTATCCAATGATATTGATAAGTCACTGCTATAAAATTTTACACTGCCTTCTGAGTTCAGATTTCATTTCAGTAATTAGAAAATTATGATTTTTTTTTTCTATTTTATTTTATTTTACTTTTGGAATGTAAAATTCATTCTTTATTTCACGTTCATCAAGCTATCAACAAGTCCCCTCACTAGAAAGCACAAAAGCAATGAGGTTCCGGGGAAGTATCTAGGAGGTGCCTGGGAATTTCTCCCTTTCCTCCCTTCAATTACCACACTGCCCATTACATTCATCAACATACAATGTTTGAGAGTAAATAATGTTTTTCATATAACACTGTTTTTGTACCAGTGATGGATGCGGAATAAACTGGATGTTCCAGTAATGGACATACTGTTTAACTCAAAATAATTTATCATTGCTGATGTTGCGAATATGAGTACTAAACAAGACTATCTGTTTTTCGATTATCTGATTGTTCAATGGAATTCCACTGACTAGTGAGTGATCATTCCGTAGGTCCTGGGTTCGAAACCAGAGTTCGACTATCCTTACTGAGATTTTAACAGGGGTTTCCTCAGTCATACTGGATAAATACCCTGATGGCACCTTTAATTTAGACCTGTCCGACTCCGTCCCGCTTCCTTTCCTCTACTCTATTCCGGTTGAGCCATAGATTCCATGTGACCATAAAAAAAATACAAATTCTAAGTTGTAATGAATAGTGTTTAATACTAAAACAAACCATATCATTAATGGGCATCCCAGCGTCCATCATTAAAAAATATGGGACCAAAAAATTTCCTGGCAAACTTATGATCATGAAGAGTAAATAATAATTCTCGAATTTAATTAAAACAACTAACAAAATTACGATTTTGACCTCGGAGTAGCCGAGAGTTTAACACGCTCACTTTCTGCGCGTGTGGTCATGTGTTCAATGTCCGCTGAGGGCTATTGAACGGAGTGGTTCGGAGCTCACTTTACCAAAAGCTGTAAGTCTCGTCCTTACAAGCTCAGAAGCTCGCTTAGGACGTTAATAACATCTAAATCAATCAAGGATTTTGATTTCAACCCAATAATGAAAAGCGAGTGTCCAATGCTGGACAAAAACTGACTTTGCCGTACCGGTAATGGACACGTCCTGCTTTGTAAAACAGATCTTTTCTATAGTTTCTTTGGCCATTTATATGCTTGAAACAAAGACATTTCGTAGTAGATAATAGTGGAGATCAACAAAAGTATTCATTATTGTAATTTCATGAATAAAAAGCGAAAGCTCTTATCTTAATAACTTGCTTAACAGAATGCATGGAACAGCAGATGCGACCATTGAATTAACTTCAACATCATGTCAGAAACACCAGATTAAACAATGACGAGCGAATACTATTCAGTGGCATCAGAACATACCATATTAAATTTTCCTATGTATGTTAAATGACTCCTGCCCTTAAGATAATCTTATTTTACAAAATTTCTCTTCAAGTGTCCATTAATAGTACGCTGTCCATTACTGGCACTCTTACCTTAGTACTATTGGTAAGGATGAAAAGAAATAACAAAAAACATTCCTTTCTTAAACAGTTCGTACTAAAACGTAAAAAAAAAAAAATTGTTTATGCACGAATAAAAAGAAAAACATGGGTTGCGCCAATTCAAGAATTTGTAAAGTGATTGTACCGTATATGAGAGCGCGCCTCAAGCTTTTCTTTTTATTCATGCATAAACAAAATTATTTTTACTTTTTAGTACTAATTGTTTAAGAAAAGAATGTCTTTAAAAGTCTTTTTTCTCAAGCTGTTTTGTGAACCAAATCCTAAATGGTACGGCAACCAGCAAAACACCATATCATTGCTGGTTAATATTTATTTTAGGATAAAGAAGTCCGTAATAAAAATACTAAAATATACTTTTAAAACATATAAATATATGAAAGTAACAATGGAATATTGTATTGTCACCGGAATTACGTCGCTGTGCAAAATTTCATCATACTATGACGTCGGGAAATGAGTTAAATTAACGTTGCAAAATTTGAAGACACCACGAACCATTGTGAACTAAAGTAAAAAAATGTAAAAAATACAAAATTTCATGTTTTTGTCATTTTTGGTTTTTGAGTTATGAATTGCTAAAATTAAAAACAAAATCGACTGATTTTCGATAGGGATATTCACAAAAGCCGGTTTTTCAGTTTTAAAAAAGAAACTGGTCTTTAATTTTACTTCAAAAGCCGGTTTCCGGGTTTTCTATCAAACTTCTATTCTCAACACTGGCTTTTCTTCGAACCCCGTTTTTTTTATCAAACATCGGTTTCTCTTCAAACTTCTTTTTTTCAAATCAAACATCGGAGTATAACAAAATCACCAAAAAACGAAATTTGAATAAAAACACCAAACACCGAAGTTTGAATAAAAACACCAAACATGGGGTTTGAACAAATTCACCGAAAACCGAAGTTTGAATGAAAACACTAAACATCGGCTCGTGCTGAGTCACGGCCTAAAAATTGAAACGCTGTTGTTAACCTGAGTCCGTGATCTAGTGGTTACTGTCACTGATTTGGGATAAGCACTGAGATGGGAAGGCGACACACATGAGTCCCTCCCACCCCCAAACATTCTGATTGACTTTTTTCAGGATTTTACCCGGTTCCACAACTCTTGTCACTTCCACAGAAATGCTTGGTTAGGTCAATACCTTTCCCGTTCTTTCTCCCTGGCTGAAGTTTAAGATCTAATGACCTGTATACACAAGGCTGGCCAATAATGATAATTTTCGAATATTAAAAATATTTTATATGCTTGAAGTAAAGAATTTGTCTGTAGCTCTCATGCTATAGAGATAGAGATAAACCGCCCCCACCATGAGAAAGACCGATTGGGACAGTGTTGCAAATAAATATCCAAAAATTACTAGATTTCTAGTAACTTCCACTAAATTTCAGTTTGCTACACTGAACAATTCTTTTTCATCGAGCAGCAAATATTAAAATATATTTGCAATCTTCGTCACATTCTAAGATAATTTCAAACAATACTTTTTGCTCAAATACCTGTAAATAATTCACAAAATATTCCCGAAATTTTGAAATTTTAGTAACTTACTCATTAACTAACAACAATAAGCTAAATCTTTAAAATAGAAACAATGTTGTTTAAAGGATCAAAAATAAAATTATTTTCTAATAAATCATGGGCTTTTTAACACTTACGATATTTTTTAAATGAATGTTAATAATTATAATTAAATAATAAATATGCAAACGTTGAGCAATGTATAATCCAGTCATCGAAAAAGATTTCCTGTTGTTATATATATATAACATTTAAACTGGGATGAAGTTGGAATTAAAATTAATGGCGAATATCTTCATCATTTACGGTTCGCTGATGATATAGTCCTGTTTGCTTCAAGTGCAGAAGAACTACAAACCAGAATGGAAGAACTGAGTAACGAGAGTTCGAAAATAGGCCTTAAAATGAACTTAAGTAAGACAAAAGTAATGTACAACCAACATGCTGCAAAGAAGGAAGTGAAGATTAACGGAGAGACAATAGGCATAGTTGATGAGTATGTTTACCTAGGCCAGCTTAAAACATCGAATGCAAAGTTGACTGATGAAATAAATAGAAGATGTAAAATGGCGTGGAGTTCTTTTGGAAGACTACACTTTATTTTCAAAAGCAAACTTCCAATGTGTCTGAAGCGTAAAGTTTATAATCAATGTGTCTTACCTGTAATGATGTACGGGTGCGAAACTTGGACATTGAATGCGCAAACTACTCAAAGATTGAGAGTCACACAAAGAGCAATGGAGAGGTGCATGCTAGGAATAACCAGGAGGGACAGGAAGAGAAATGAATGGATTCGCGCACAAACAAAGGTAGAGGATGTAATCAAGACTTCGAAGAAGATGAAGTGGAGATGGGCCGGTCACATAGCTAGACGAACAGATGGAAGGTGGACGACAAATGTACTACAGTGGATTCCTAGAGAAAAGAAACGACCGAGACGACGTCCAAATGTAAGATGGGTAGATGAAATCAAGCGTTTTTCAGGAGCTACATGGATGAGGATATCAGCAGACCGAGATATGTGGAAAGAAAAGGGGGAGGCCTTCATCCAGCAGTGGATAGAAAACGGCTGAATATGATGATGATGATGATATATATATATAAAGCTCCTCAATGGATATACATGTGTGGCGGCTTAAAATGTTCAGGGGTGTTCGAAGTTTTAGAATTGTCTTGCCTTGCATAGACGAACCAGCGATTGAAAACAACTGGTATTCACGTTCTTACAAAATAACACCGACAAATACACCTCACGAGATTCCTGACGCAAAAGACTCGAAGGTTCCGGGTTTAAAACCAATCGGAATTAATACCATCCAAAACCACTCTCTGACGTCATAACTTCGTAGCAGTGCGAGAAGAGAGCCAGTAATGTTAAATCTAGTTGATAATTTATACAGCAGAATTTCATGATTTATGGAATCAAAAGCTTTTTTAAGATCGAAGGAAATTACGTCCAATTGAGAGTTATAAGCAAACGCTTCAACAGCGTGAGTCTGTAGGACGGCCAGATTAGTTAAACATGATGTACCAGGAAGGAACCCGTGTTGGGACTGATGAATGTATGGAATAGTCGCTGTCAGGAGACGATGCTTGATGATCCTTTCACAAAGAATGGATAGCGTTGGAAGAAGGGAAATAGGTCGATAATCAGACACACAATTCCTATCACCCGACTTGTATATAGGCATATAGCGAGAACGAAGCAATTGGAAAGCGAATTTAAGGAAACACTAATTTGGCCATATAGACATCAAATCTAGAAATTTTAGATGTATTGAATCCTTCAGCTTATAATGCTCAATTAGGAACCTTGAAGAAACAAGAGCTTTGAATGATGCATTATATAATAACGCTAAAATGCGTTCTCCAGCTCCGTGCTTAAAAATTATAACATGTACACTATGTATGTTACGTACGTTGCAGTAAATTGTTTGCTTCCTTTCTTAAATTTCATTTTCAAGGATTTTTCACTATTCATTGACATCAACTAACACAAAGAGGTTCAGTATTCATTTCATAAAGTATGTGAATAATTATAGTGTGCATGGTTCAAGGACGTAGAATCAGTACCGGAAAATTACCTCTTAACAATAGTCTAATTGGAAGTGTAGGGTCTGTATTTTGATTTGTCTCGAAGATTTCGTATAATTAAAAAAAAAAACTGTTATGATTATTATTCTACCGACAGCGTGGAAAGTTTCTTCCGAAGTTTAACATTCTTCATTTGTAAAAGTTTTATTTTTGTCTTTTCCTGTGTCTAATATTTTTTCCTTTTATCTCTTTAACTATGCTTTCAATTCTACCTATAAAATATCGAAATTAGTTTAAATCCTTCTTCTGGTTTCAGTCCCAGCAAAGAATTCTTGATCTTACTTTAATTTAACTTTGTCTGTACGTCCGTCTGTTTGTCTGCCTTCAATGCTGACTAGTTCCTTAGCCAATAAATTTATAGAAAAACGACCTTCACATTTGAGTTCAATGATTTTAATATATTGGGCAGTTTTTTAATGTAGTGATTTTGAATAGGGATATCCAAACGAATTCGGATCCGCGAATATCCGGATCTGGATCCCAGTTTCGGATCTTCGGATCTGAGTTCAAGGTTTGGATATCTAGATCTCGGATATCTGGGACATGGATCATCGTAATCTTGCCTAATTCGTATTTTTTTGAATTTTTTGGCTACCAAACGATAAGTCTTCTATCGTTTTTTTCTCTCCATTTTGGAGTGTTGAGAGGAATAGAGAGGGAGAGCAGGATCAGAGAGAGAGAGAGATAGGGGGGGAGAGAGAAATTGATGAGATGTAGAAGGTTGCAAGACTAGTGCTTTTGAAAACAGTCATATAATTAGTGTGAGTGTCAGTGAGCGAGGATGTGTTTTTGGCAACCGCGTGCGAAGTTTGGGGAGATGGGAATTGGCATACAACAGTACCGGCAGGTCATCAACCTGTGGGGAGCTAGAGTGAAGTGCCCACGGAATAAGCCCTTATCCATGGAAGTGTCACCGAGTGGTGTATCCTTGTTTAACATTGGAGTAGTGATTTCTGTGCTTCATTTAGTCTCAGGAATAGAGTCGAACCCAGGTCCTGGTGCGTACACAGTGGAAGATGTGATTAAGAAAATTAGCGAAATGAATAAGAACAATGCAGGAATTAATCGCGAAACAACTGAACTCGGTAACCAAATAAGACAATTAACAAAGCAGCTAGAACAATCACAACAGGAAAACGAAAAACTCCGGCAACAAATTAAACAAAGCGAGTTTACAATTGACAAACTGGAAAATCAATCACGTAGAAGCAATCTCGTGTTTTATAACATACAAGAACAAGAAAATGAAACTTGGAGTGATAGTGAAAATATACTGAGACAATTTCTTTGGGAAGAATTGGGAATAAACACATCAGATCACACTTTTCAGCGAGTCCATAGGTTAGGTGCTCGAAAAGGACGTGAACACAACAGCCCTATAATCGCTCAGGTCAGTGAATTTTAAAAAAAATCGGAAGTAGTGGCGTGTGCTTTCAAAGGAAGAAATTGTCCTGTGTCAATTTCTGAAGATTTTTCATATCGTGTGAGAAATATTCGTTCTCAACTAAAAACGTACCTAACTCGAGCAAAAGCAGAGGGAATGAGGGCCAAATTAAGCTATGACAAGCTTTTAATTGCAGGGAAAGCCTACCAACTAGAAGACTTCCAAAATCCTGATATAGTTTTTAGCAACCTCAAATCCGGATCCGGAAATATCTCACGAAAAACTCCGCACATTATTGCTAGTAATAACGTAAAGGACAATTTGGCAATGCAGCGAAGAGAGTTTCAAGAAGCTCCTCAATGGTCAACATTTCTCCAAACAAGCAAGACAGAAGTGATGTGGCCCTGTAGACGATATTCACAAGCTGGTGCTTCGTTATGATAAATGCCCTAACAATAATGAAGAAAATTAATTAATTTAATTTATCGTTTTATGTATGACACTTTCCGAATTTACCTCTTTACAGAACATTCCTTGGATCAACCCGTGACAAATAATTCAATTTGAAAAATAAAAATGATGATTCGCCATTAAAAAAAATATATATTTCGTACTTGGGTTCCTACGTGCCTTAGGATATCAGAACCACCTTTGAAAAAGAAAATGTTCTTCACCTAGTTTCCCAGGGGCGGGAATATTTTTAGCGGCAATATTTTCAACATGGAGGAATGACGTTTTTAAATCGCTCAGCAGTGTACGGAAACCTGAATATCTCAAACGCCAGGAGAGCTAGAGAGATGAAACAAAAAATGTTGTGTAGCTCCTGAAATCTACTTCACGAGGCTCGGAAGCATACTTTCACAAAATGATTTTTTTTATTCTAAAAATTAGACTGAAAAATGAGTAGCGAATTGTATAAAATTGGATTTTGAAACCAATTTATTTTTTGAAAGAGTTGAATATATGGCTGCGAAATTCTATAACATTTAGGCCTACTAACTGACTGTCTGCATACAAAAATAAATAACGGTGTTGAATCACATCCCTTATTTTCTACGGGGATTCAAACATAACCCTTTGCCGAAATATGCCGGATTTCGGGCTTAAATATCTCAGATGAGTATGTTTCCAACTCAGTATAATTTGCAACTTTTATTTTCAAGTAATTTGGTCAAGAAGAGGCATACCAGGTGTATGCATAAGTAGTTTCCGGTTTACCTAAGAGATGGCGCCAGAGAAAAATACGCAGCGTATTCATTTGACACATACGTCATTTTGTTCGTCTGACATTAAACTACAAACACACACAAGTTGAGTCGGCTAAACACTAGCGTCTTTGTTTTATCGTTCAGTGATCATGTCGAAGTTTGTGTCTGAAAAAGAGCATTTGCGGCATGCATTGCTTTTCTTATTTAATCAAAAGAAAAAGGCTGTTGAAAGTCATCGTGTGCTGGTAGAAACATATGGTGAACATGCTCCATCGATTAGAACATGTGAGACATGGTTTCGACAATTTAAAAGTGGTGATTTCAATGTGGAAGACAGTGCGCGCTCTGGTAGACCACAAGAGTGCGAAAACAAGCAATTGCAAGTGTTATTGGAGGATGACCCAATTCAAACTCAACAGCAATTGGCAAAAGCATTAAATGTATCACAAGAAACAATCAGCAGATGTTTACGAGCAATGGGGAAGATCAGTAAACTGGGTAAATGGGTCCCACACGATTTGAATGAACGTCAAATGGAAAATCGCAAAGTCACTTGTGAAATGCTACGGTAACTCTTTTCATTTTTGGAATAACCATTAAAACAAAACAATTTTTGGGGAATATTTTTCTCTATATTTTGTATGGTTTAGGATGTAAAATAGCAATGTTACAGGAGCAGTATTACGTCATCAACGTCGTCCATTGGCCATAACTCGTAAACTACTGGCTGTAAAACACTGAAAAAAAACTTTTAATGATAAAAGTTCATATGGAGAATTAATCTATCGTATTTGGGGAATCAGTGGCGTATAGGTTGTAAGTGGGATCAACAAGAAAATTTCAAATAGAAACTAGGGTAAACTATTATTTATATGGAAACATTACTTAATTCTAAATATTTTTCGTAGTAAAAACATTGTGATCATCGCAGCCGTTTGGGAGGTAAAGTTCATTCCAAAATTCCGCACCATAAGACAACCCCGTTACAGTTAATACAGAGAGCGAAAAACTGAAAAGAAGTGATCACATTCGAGTTTAAAAGAAAACTATTTATTATTTTATTTGTGCGTGTTTTCAAGCGCGATCGATTAAAACGAACAAATTACCCCTCTTTCCAGTTTTCGCTCTCTGTATTAATAACTGAGTTGCCCTACGGTGCGGAGCTTTTGAATCAACTCTCTCTTCCAAACGGTTGCGATGATAACAATGAAAATTAAAATGTTTCATTTAAATAATGTTTATAGATGCAAATAATAATTGACGCTACTTTCCATTTGAAGTTTTCAAGTTGACTCCCCTTACACGATTTCCTATACGCACTGATTCCTAAAATATGCTGATTGAATTCTTATATGTACACAGGCCACATTCATTTTTTCAGTTATGATTGCATTCTGTTTTACAGATTTTGAACAAAATCGGGACGGTTGGTCAATCTACTTGAATCCCAGCATAACAACTTTAGGCTACCATCTTGATGTGCACAATCAGAATTTAAGAGTGTGGGAAATACTTAAAGTAATAGTGATCAGCTTGTAAAACAGAGATTGTAATCCTTTTCTTTTTGTGTGTGTTGTTTAATTAATAGTATAGCTTCAACCAAATTAGCATTTCAATATATAAACTGACAACAAAACATATTTGCACGTCTTGCAATTAAGATCAAAAACACTGAACTGCTGAACAAGACTATATTATACGTAAAAAATGAAATACATGTAACGTTTCGACCTTCTAGCAAAGATCCTCATCAGACATATACGTACTCTTTGAACAATGAAGAACTTTTTTTTTCAATATATAAAGTTACGAATAAATAGCACTCTCCTAAAGTCTGAGTGTGCACACCAAGATGGGAGCCTGAAGTTGGTACGTTCGGATTAAGGTTTTCAATTTGATCTGTCATCTAATTCTGATAACCTTGGTTAATTCAATGACGTCACATATGACTAGAGGTGTGCAACGAGCGGATTTCGAGCGCTCGAAACACAAAAATACGTTTTCGAGCGAGCAGAGTATGATCGAACAAAATCTGGTCGAACCGATTTGTTTGAACAATTTTGCTCGAAGTCCTGGATTCGAGCGCTCTAAACAGAATCGAGCGCTCGAAACTTTTTCGAGCGCTCGAAAGTCCTGGAATTTCCTCTTCCCCTCCGTTTACCTTGGTAAAGGACGTAATACACAATGTTGCCAACTGTGATACTATTATTCTTATCATAGTATAATTTCAACTTTATGGCTTTGATACAACCAATAACTAATTAATTACTAAAAAACTATTAACGTGATTCCATAGGTATTTTAACGCCATTTCTGGGAGCTCCAAGGGACGCTGACTACAATTCCGAGCCTAAAAATGTTAAAATTTGTAATCCAAAACCGCGGCTGCGCGAAAAATCATCATAGTAAAAGATAGTCTGATTAGGAGGGGGGGGGGAGTTCATTACCAAGACCAAAAATATACACTTTTGAAATCCAAGATGGCGGCAGCGTGAAATGTCACAATTGTTAATAATCATCAGAATTTCGTGAAATTTTATATGTGGGGGCTTGAAGAAGCCCTGAGTCCATTACCGAGGTAAAAAATATACACTTTTGAAATCCAAGATGGCGGCAGCGGGAAATATTATAATTGCTAAAGTCATCAGTTTTTCGTTAAATTTCATATGTGGGACTTCGAAGCGGTGCTGAATTCAATTCCGAAACTGAAATTGTTGAATTTTGCAAAATTTCAAAATTGTTGAAAATCGGATATTCGTTCGATTCCGTTGTCAATGAGATACCGAAAATGGCGGCAGTTTGGAATGTGAAAAAATGTTCAAAACTATCAGATTTCTGTTAAATTCCATATGTGGGTGTTCCGAAGAACGCTGATTACGAATCCGAGCCTGAAAATGTTGAATTTTTAAATCCAATATGGCGGCAGCGCAAAATATCTTAATTGTAAAAATATTTTGATTTTTCCTGAAATTTTAAATCCGGGTCTTTCAAGGCGTTCTCAGTTCGATTCCTATTTCAAAACTGTTGAAATCCAAGAGGGCGGCAACCCGAAAAGTAATACATTCTTAAAAATTATCAGATTTTGTAAAATTTCATAAGTGGGTATTCCGAAAGACGCTGATTACAAATTCCAGCCCAAACATATTGAATTTTCAAATCGAAGGTGAAGGGAGCGTGAAATATTCTGATTGTTAAAAAACATTTGATTTTCGTGAAAATTTATATTTGGGGCTCTTATGGGACGATGAATACACATTTGAGACCAAAAAATAATAAAATGTGAAATCCAAAATGGTTGTAGTGCAAAATGTTATATTCTCTAGAAATTATACGACTTTGTGAAATTTCATATCCGAGGCTTTCAAGGGCCCGTGAGTTTGACCCGAGGCTAAAGTGTTTAAATTAGAAAATGAGCGCAAAATATTGTTATTGTTAAAACTAATCTGATTTCGTGGAATATTTAACGTGATTTCTGAGATTTCTGGGTTGGATTCCTAGACTAAAATGTTGAAATTAGAAATTCACTCCAGTAGGACACAGATGCGTTTTGAATGTTAAGTTTTGTATAATTCGTTGATTAACAGTTATTGGTTAAAAAGTACTTTTAATTTTAATCATATTTCAACGAATGTTTGATACCCCAGTAGCATATTCAGGTTGGTCGGTTATGGGACCCATATCGTTCCACATCGTAAATGCGGACGAGAGAGGGGCCCCGTTTGAGACCACGTCGATCGATTTGGGATCGACATCGATTATCGCTATCACTAATTTACCTATCTTCTAAAACTATATTTTGCAAATAATAAATCGATTTTTACAAAACTTTTTTCATAATGAATAAATAAAAATAAAAAATAGAGCACTCGTCATGGCATTATATCGATTCATGTCGTTAACCGATATCTATATTGATCAATGTCGGTCGATATGGGCAAACCGATGTTTATTTAAGCAATGGTATATCCCTCTGGTGATAAAGTATAAAACTTCATGCTGTTGTCAACATACGGCCAGCTTTGTTTGGTGACAAAGTTGTTCACAATTTAAGCATGTTAAAGTGCAGAAATAACATGTCCTTCGTGTAACAGAACACGAGAAGGACCAAAAAATAAAGTGTTAAAGTTGATTATGTTTTTTCCAAGGATTCTTTGATCACTGTAAGTAAATAGACAAACCAACAAGATTTAAAGTAATATTAAGCTGGTTTTCATACGCCATCAGAACCGGGAGACATTTTACACTTTTGTTTCGTTTGTACGGTGGAAAGTAGAGTATTTTCTCAAGCCCATGTGGTTGTTGAGATATTGTGAGATTTGAGATATTTTGATAAACTCGTATATATGTGTCAAAATTTTGGTTTCCGACGTACTCTATGTTCTTCGTTTTATCAAATCAGTAAATTGTGCAAAGTTCTATTGAGAAATATTAAAAATTGTGGATTTGAAATATTTTGACCAACCCTCGTATATATGTTTCAAAATTTTTGTTTCGTGCGTATTCTATTTTCTTCGTCTTGCCAAAATAGTAAATTGTGCAAAGTTTGTTGAGATATATTGAAAATTGTGAATTTGCGATATTTTGACCAAACCTCGCATATATGGGTCAAAATTTTGTTTTAGCCGTACTCTATGTTCATCTTGTCAAATTACTAACTTGTGCAAAGTTTTGTTAAGACATGTTGAAAGTTGTGGATTTGAGATATTATGACCAACCCTCGTATATATATTTCAAATTTTGGTTTCGGACGTACT
>JAGDQP010006440.1:56893-67760 GCA_022664845.1 Lepisma saccharinum | reverse complement strand
TTACAATTTCAAAATTTTAGACTATGTAAGTCAAAATTTTCCTTGTGATATCTACAGGGGCGGACTTACCCGGCAGGGAATTTCCGGGTGGGCCCCTTTCTGTTTGGAAGCGTAAAGAAGAACACTTTTAATCTACTTTTCTTATCACTGGCAGCGTTAGGGTGACGGTGTTGCTTGATCAGTATCTTCAGGATGCTTGCAAGTTCTGTTTTTGGGGTCCACTACCAAGTGTGGTATTGAAGGCTTTTGAAAGGTGTCTTTTGCGTCTCACTCGCCACGACGCCTACTTCCACGAGGGTCATTTGAGTACCAGTGGGTGGGCCCTTTTTTTAATTTCCCAGGTGGGCTCTTTGGTCTCTGGGTATATATTGAACTTTTTTTTTTTTTGAAACTGCAACATTTTGCAAAGAAGGCTAGTGCTTCTGCAGAAAACAAAAGCCTTTTGCGGGATCATAAGTCGACGTAATGATTTTTCAAAAGAACGGAACTTTCCAAAATGGGACTTACCCAATAAATTTTCACAGTACTTCTGTATGCATATGTGTGTGTGTGTGTGTGTGTGTGTGAGAGAGAGAGAGAGGATATTAGTATGATCAATAAATGAATTGATGTGGTGGTTGTATGAATGTGGGACGTAATGCATGATTTTCATATGTAGTAGATATGGGAACGTTTCATCAATTTAGTACGAACGTAATCCACATATTCTTTCCCATTCCTTTCTAAGTTTTTCTACCTCTTTCACTTTTTTCTTCTCAGGAGGGTTTAGTACTCACCGTGGTGTGTAGCTTCCACTAGAGGGCTATCAGCCTAAGCCAAAGTTACCTAAAGGACTTAAATAAAATTTAAACTAGAGGGTTACCCCCTGTCTTCTCTTTCATCTTCTCTGAAGATTAAAAATGCCCGCAGAGCAGTTTTCGTGAAAGAAACACACACCGGTCAAGAATGATGCCGCGGTGTCTCAGTGACAGAGCGCTCACCTCTGATGCTTGGGATCCCCAATTCGATCCTGACTCGTCCCATGTGCGCTTTGTGGTGAACAGACCGTGTGCTCGGGTTTTCTCGAGGTGCTCCCGTTTCCTCCCACTTTCCTAATTCCACTAATTCTCGAATTATTATTCATCCGGCCTGAGCCAAAGTTGCCTAAATGCCTTAAATTATTACTATTATTATTCAAATCGGTATCTTTAGAAGTACTGTAGTTGATTAAATAACAACTGCGTACTCCCAAACTACTCTTCTCTTTATCAATTTGCCGACTGGGATACTCGTGAAGGCCAGCGTCTTCCAAAAACTCTGGCAGCGAGTTTGAGCACCAGCTGTGGTATGGGTGTTTGTCGAAATTTAGAAAATGTTACGAATTGAGATTATTATTATTAATACTAATAATTATTATCCTGGTAAGTCAATTATTTCGAATCTGTGTCATGCTACCAGTTGCATACAGGAGTGTACAGCCAACAAGATACAATGTGTTGTAATTTACTTTGATATGTCTAAAGCGTTTGATTCAATAAATTACTATCTACTAAGTGAAAAATTGAGTAGGCTAGGATTAGCACCTTTGTATGTAAAGTGGTTCCAGACCTCTTTATTAAATAGGTCTTTCCAGGTCAAATTTAAAGGAGGTATCTCTTCTACAACCACTATTCGTAACGGTATTCCACAAGGGACACCTCTGAGGCCATTATTGTTCAACTTATACATAAATGACATAAGCCTTGCTGTATGCCGATGATCTCAAACTGTTGGGATCTATTCAAAATTATCAGGATGTACTAAAAATGCAAGAGGACATCGACGAGATTGATAAATGGTGCAGTAACAATAAAATGGTAATAAATGTTAATAAAACTAAGCATATCACTTTCACTCATAAACCTTGGTGTCTTCTTACAATATTATGAGTAAAAGGATCAGTAAGACTTCGACTGCTCAGGATCTTGGTGTTACTTTTGAAGAAAATATACGCTTCAGCCAGCACATGAGTTTTTGGTTTCTAATCATAAGGCATTGCAAAAAGATTAATTGGATATATTTTTAGCCAATGGAATGAGTTAGTAAAAGCATCAACATTTGTAATTTTGTACAAGATATTGGTAAGAATTAGGCTAGAGTTTGAGGTACTCATATGGTATCCCTATACCAAATATGATATAGATGGAATAGAAAGGGGACAAAAATGTTTCATACGAATGCTATGTCATAAAACTAGAAAATATTTTGCCCACGACTACGAATATTGTTGTACGGTTTATAAACTAGAACCTCTGAGTAAAAGAACTACAATAAGTGTAAGTATTTAAGTGTATTGATTACCTCATATTAAGACAGTAATGTATATTTCTTTTATTCCTTTCCTTGAATTATGTTTTGCATTATAATCTTTTCTTTTTCTTTTCGTATATTCATGTATCCTCTGTACTCTATGGTATCCTGTATCTGACTTCTCGGTATTTTAATGTATTCCTAACCGTGCTATATTAGTTGATCAAGCTGTTAATAGCACGTAAATAAATAAATAAATAAATAAATACTTAGATTATTATTATTTTGTCATTTATTCAATTCCAAGACTGTACTTTAGCCGTCTGTTAGAAACCTATCTTGAGTTGGAAACCATGATTTCTGTTATAAATTTCACATTATTGCCCCCTTTCTATTATCAAGCAGTACTGTAGCTTAAAAATCTTATGAATGAAAGCTATTTACATAAGAATTCAATAAAGAAGAATACATTAAAAAAAAAAAAGATGGCTAAGAAAAAGAAAGAAAATGTGAGAAAGGACGAACTCAACAAGCGTAACGAGAATAATTTGTTATTAATGTCTTCTTAGGATGGGTTCAGAGTATTGAACGAGAGCAAGGGAAAACATTGGGTAGTAATTTCATCCCCCCCTCTCCTCCCTTCTTGCATAAGAAAACGACAAAAAAAAAAAGACAAACTCAGTCAGCGTGGAAAACAATTCCAATCATAATGATAGTAATAACTATATAATATTGTTTACATGAGAGTTCAAGGTTGCGCACGAGTCCCCACCCTCACCTCCACCCCCGCGCTTCCTTTACTAAAGAAATACATAAATGGTCACGACAACACACACACATGCAAAGTTAATTGAATGTTTTTTTTTACTTTTAAAAAGTACATCATTATACTAAGAAGGAGGAGAGGAAAAAGTCAATGTTTTCAGAACAGAGCATATCCGGTTTGTATTACCTAATACAGCTATTTGAAAAATTCTCAACCTGACTGCTAACCTTCCTTGACCTGTTGAAACACGTGGCTAAACCTAGGAATTTTGCTTCGTTAATAAACATTAATACAACATTACTTACTAGCTTCTACAAGTGGTTCGCAGTGGTGGTGTCACCCCATCAAATTCTTGAGTACACCCCCTTAATTTAAAGTTTTTTAAGGTTAAAAATCTATAGAAACCCTGTAAAACTCCATTGGAGTTTTATACTCCCCTCAAACTTTCAGCATATCTGGCTTCTAGTGTGTGCGTGTGAACCGATCCCCCTCCCAGTGTACTTTTGTAAGACATGGCACATTATCATTAGATCGTAGTCTTTAGATTTAAATCTTTAAAATCTAAATGTTTAATTTACACTAACATGTTTTAAAGCAAATAATTTTAAATTATTAACAAATATCAGTGAACAAATATCAAATAAATTAAAACAGACAATATTACACAAAATGTTCTTGTAAACTCTTAATTTAATTATTGTAAATTATTTAGCACACGCAACCAATGATTTAGAAATACACAATATTTTATTTCATCCACTGTTTTATGTTTTATCAAAACTAGCCCCGCCTTCTCCTGAATGTTCTTAAATATTTGCTTTTTAAGGTTTTAAGTAGTAGAACAGCCCCGTTGTAATTTAATTAAATAATTCAAAGCTGCAACTTTTCCTTGTATGAAAAGAACCTATTGCAATAAGTTCTTTTTCCTGTCACCAGATGGCAGGGCGTTAGATAACAGTAGAGACACCTACCGTCAGCTTTGAGTACTCGCTGAGCATTTGCAGACAAACATATACATTTGAAAACTTTAGTTATAATTTATTCGCACTAAAAATATCATAATTTTCAAGTATATTGAAGCGCACTTTCTCGAGTGCATATTTGTACATGTATTACGTAATCATTTATCTGATCCCCCACTCATCATTGTTAGCTAGAACAAGCAAAGCTTGAACCCCCCCTCCCTTTTTTAAATGTTTAAATAGTACTTCATTGACTCCATATGAACAGATACTGAGCAGGGAGTCTGGAATATTATAACACGAATAAATCCCCGGAAATTAAATCTTCATTAGATTCCAATGTTGCACGTTTCAACTAAAAGTATATACATAGAGTAGGGGTGGGCGGAACCGGATCCTAAAGTATTCGAGTACCCGGTTTTAGGATCCGGATTCGGGTACCCAGTTCTAGGATCCGGTTCTGGATACCCGGTTCCAAGATCCGGATCCTCGATTCCAAGATTCAAAACCGGTTTTATGATCTGGATCCGGGAACGCGGTTTCAATAGTATCAGGAATCGGATTCATTAGGATCTGGATAATGAGGATTCGGATCCAAGCGCCTATCCCTAATGGCATTGATATAATACCTTGCATGAAAATATTTACGAAATTACAAATATGCTGCAAAACTTATCAAGTAGTGATCGGAGATGCAGAAAACTATACAAAGAATTGAATAAACGTTGAGCCATTTTGAGGGTTCACAAAATTGAATTTAAACATCAAAATACATCTAAATATGAAGAAATATGTTCATGCAGCTTATGAACATATAGTGCATGAACTATGCAGATTCCTGCAGCCATTATTATCTAAATTGATGGGGAGAAATGACCCCTTCTCTGATTAAAATCTTCTGCGTGGATTTTTTTTTTCGTTCGCGGTCTCGGAACCATACGTTCATACGAGGTGATTATTGTACTTACCTCTTATCCTATAACGTAATTAACTCCCACCCACCCACCAGGTCATTCCATATCACTCCAGTAGCATGAAATCCAGTGGTTATGCTCCATGTTGTAACCTGAGACATTTATACCATGTTATATATATATTTTTTTTTTCTCTTGCAGAAAAATCTCGTGATATACTGAGGATGATGATAGTAATGATGGCGAGAACGTGCGTGTTGGAGATGATGGTTGTGTATTGCGTGCTACTGATCTGCGCTGTGGTCAACGCACAGGGTCGTAAGTACATACTTGAGTGTTGTCTCTAAGTTTTATATAAGCCTAACTTCCTGCACGATAATGCGACCGGAAATTTCGTGACATAAGTTTTTTTTTATTTCCTCTCTTCCACCTTTTTTTTATTTTTAATCCCTCATAAGTAGCAGCGGAGTAAGGAGAGGGGAAGTAAAGAATAAAGTGATAAAGGAAACATTGGAGGGGGAGAGAGGGGGAAGAAGGAAGACGTTTGTAATCTGGAGCAGCACTTCGTAGTGAAGAGGTTGCTTTTTCTTTCAGAAAGAGACAATGTGTGTGTATGTGTGTGTGTGTGTGTGTGTGTGAGAGAGAGAGAGAGAGAGAGACAGACAGACAGAGAGAGAGAGAGAATAGTTGATGTATGCTGGGCAGGGACTCTACTAACCCCCAAGTGAAGCGTGACCCTTCCAAATCATCAAGAACCCCAACTTGAAATTTTTTACAGAGACCCGCTAACTTTGGCTTTACGCCACTGCCGCCCAAACTGAAACTTCTAGAAGAATCACTGATGCTGGGGGTTCCATAGTAGAGAGAATCGTCAGATCCAGATTCAGAGCTGTTCGGACATGCGGGTCTCGATTCGAAAATCCGGATATACGGACCTCGGATCCCGAGTTAAATGATGTGGCCTGGATCCGGATATCTAAAACTCCCGATCTGCAGTTCAGAAAATCTGGACCCGAAAATCTATCATATCAGTACGTAACAGATCGTAAAATGCGTTGTTTCATATCCTGTACATTTAGAAACTGGAGACACGGAAACTGTCTTCTTCTTCTTCTTCTTTTTAACACTCACACATGAGAGAAAACACAGGGTGTTAGATCCGGACTTCTTTGTGGCCAACCTGTGAGTTCCACTTTGCTGTCTGTTGCGCACCCAATCTAGTGTCACGAAAAATGTCCATCCTAATTTTCCCTTTACATAAACGTCCTGTGCTTTACTTCTTTTTATTTGTTTTGCTTTATATAATGTTAAAAGAGTCTATTTCTTTGAAGACCAGGACACATCGCCTTTGAAGAGTTGAAATTTTAACTACACGTGTATGAGGACTTTTTTTTTCTTTGGTACAATCAGGAGAAAGAATCTAGCAGGAGATTGTATTTCGAGAATAATTCGTATTCGCGTTTTGTACACTTAATTTCTATGGATCTGTGAAGCAAATATAGTCCAGTACACTATTTGTAGTAGATGTGATGAGATCAAGGGGTGGATATGATCTTCAATAAAGATAGCAACAATAAAGATACCAAAATGCATCTACAGCAAGAAAATTCTGACAGGATGACTGTAAAAATCCAAAATTCCGGGCAAAATAAGATTTGATAGTTTAGAACTAATTTTAGGATTTTCAAGTTGTTTCGTAAAACAAACTACAATAGAAACAAAATACATTTTTTTTTTTTAATGAAGAATCAAATTTGAAATTTCGTGCCGTGTGTGCTGCATCATTGGGGACTAGGTCTTGTAGGTTACGTGCTAATATCCAAGATTTCAACTTAGCTTATATTTTTCAAAAACCTTCAGATTTTCTTTTTAGTTAGCTCAACTTAAGAAAGCGTTAACACCATAAGAGAAGAAAAATTAATAAAAGAAAAGAAAATTTGATTGATTTACTGGTTCTTGGAAGCCATAGAAACAACGGTCTGAGGGTAATGCACAGAATTACTAAAAAAAATAATCCATTCATTTTTTTTAATCGAAATCACTTTTCGATTAAAAAAAATATATCTGTGTATGTAGCGAAAAATAAAAACATGTATTAATTTTACCAAGAATATGTACTTATAATTGTCTTAATTTCTTTTCCCAACAACATCGCTAGGGTTGTTCCTTTTATTAAGGACCTGGATTTATATCAGGTATCAGTTCCTAACCTTACTTCATTTAGTCAATGGGTAGAACTATTTTCCAGTCAATATATGTGTCAGAAAATCCGACATTTCTTCACAAGAAAAAAAAAAAGAATTAATCTATTCTCACGTCAAAAGAATTTTATACGTTCCGCCACACTTCCTCGCCTTCGTAGACATCCCTTGTAGATCCTTATCTTTTAATTACTTAATATTGCATAAGACATAAAGAATAAGAACCCCCCTCCCCCCACAAAAAAAAGAAGAGATGGGCCTGGAATTCTATTTCAGTATCAAGTCTTCATAGTCTTATAGACAAGAATAACATACCAGTATTTTCTGTCTTGTAGTGGATCTCTCTCTCTCTCTCTGTATGTGTGTAAATATAATATGTGACATTCTTCTTGTAGTCGTATCCGTGAGGGGGGGGGGGGAGAATTTTGTGCCTAGCTCTCTCCTACCATCTTCTCCTTTTCAGCAATGCCTCATCTTCCAAGGCAAACATGTCACGTGGTATTCGTCCCCAACAGCCAGTTGTAAACAAAAAGAACCTGGAACCGCAAATAATTAATCGGCACCAGATAATTCTTTGGCACGCCAATACTGACTGCGTCTCTCAAGAGAAAGATGAAGGTATTCAGTCAGTCAGCTCGTTCTGATGAACAGTTATATTAACTAACGGGTAGCTTGGATGGATTTCTCTCTTTACTACTGTAAGGTATTTTTGCATTTAGAACTGCGATCGGATCTAGCTATGAAGCAAAGAATTTTACCTAACATTAGTGAAACTTCGGAACATAATGGCAGAGTCGGGTCACCAAAAGTGACCCGGCCTGATCCGAACTGGTGACCCGGCCTGATCCGAACCTAGGAGATTCAGTCGCAACTTGATCCGGTCTGGAAACTATAATGTACTGGGAATTTTCGGCATCTTTTTTTTTTTTTTTTTGACATGAAAGAAACATTATTCAAACCTAAGGAAAGAATTTAAAACTGTGCTTTGCCCTTCTGGTCACCGGATCAGGCTGGGTCCTAAATATAGACCCGGTGACCTGGTCCAAAACTTGACTCGAATGGACCGATTGCTCCGGTGATCCGTTTGTTCTGTCTGCCAGTAGCCATGGCTAAACGAATCCCGCAAAGATCCGGATTAAGATTTCGAATTCGAGTTGTAGATATCCGAATCAGGATCCGGTTTTGGATATTCGAATTAAGATGTGGGTTATCTGGATTCCTTTCGATTGGGATCTTCCCATTCCTGGTTTATGGCCCGAAGGATCCAGCGTAAGGTGAACTGATGTTTGTTTCCCATCACCTTCTTTCTGATGGAGATGACGCCCTAAGGACCGGACCTACAGTTTATAACATGGATTCCGGATCATTACGCATGTGTCACCATCAAGAATCGGATATTGAGCCCTTTGATTTTCATTTGATTTTGATTAACCACTCAATCACTGCAGACACGATATCAGTTTCATAAATAAATCAGTGTTTACCATGGTCCAGTGCCTAAGTTCACGGATGTTATTTTACCTACTCATAAAAGGAATTTTTTATGTGAACCCTATATCCCCTCCCTGGCTGCGGACACTCTGAATGATTTAGAAGAAACATGTGGACATTTACACAAAATTTCCAGTCCTTCAATGACCCGCAAATAGCTGTTTACATACTAGCAGTTGGCGACAATAGGCTTTAAATAACCTACAAAACAGCTGATTTCTGTGAAACCAAATATGGGTCCCAATAAAAAAAAAAATAATCACAAATTATGTTTTTAACCGACTTCAAAAAAGAGGAAAGTTCTAATTTTATGTACGTATGTATAGATTTTATATTATGTTTCTTCGACCAAAACTTTTTAATTGATGCGGCGATTTCGATGAAACTTTTCGCGTTTTGTTGAGGACGTTATGCAAGTGATCCCTTTTAGTATATTCAAGATACATATAGAATTATATATATATATATTTTTAAATATATCATGCACATTTTTTAAACTTGCTAAACAATAATTTAAAAAAAAATCTTTCAAAAAATGAACTTAACAAAAATAAACAAAGCACTTAAGAAAATATATTTGCTGAATATGTCACAACCTTGTCATGGCAGTAATATAACGAATAGCGTATGTGTCTTTCTGAGCACAATTTTTTAGCCTTGACTCAGTGATAAAGATTCATACTATTGGGTCCATCAATCATTCTTTTCCTTTATAGTACATTTCTTGAAGTTTGTGTATTTTTTTTAAAAATCGTATTTTAATTTTATTCCTATACCTCCAAAAATACTTAAAAAAAAAAAAAAGGATTCGAACAAAACTACAAATTAGTTTTTTATGTGGGCTTGCAACGGCGTGAAAAGCACTAGTATATATTGGGAAGAAATGTATATCAGAGGTCTTAACAAAATGACTTTCGAGCACATCTTAAAGAGAAACGTATACAAACTTTCATTGATTCAAACAGCTCTGAAGCTCCAGAGGCAAAAATCACGGGCAACAAATAACTTTGTTACGTTTGTTCTGCTATAGAACACGTTCAAAGCACAAACAACAATAGACTAGAAACAGTAACCGAAAGAAAGAAACAACGAAAAAAGAACCTTACAGACAGAAAACAAAAGAATCAATAGCACAAGGCCAATACATAAACAAGTAGAAAAGAGACAAATAAATATAGCGTGAACCATCGTATCTTCTGAATGCGTTTCAGGACCATTAAAACATTACTTGAAGCTTTGTTTTAAGGGCTACAGCCAGTGAGGAATGTTTTCGATAACCGCTGCCAAACTTCTTTTCAATCAGCACATTCATTACAATAAAAATAGGGGGGGGGGGGGACATATTGAAAGAAAATGAAAAGAAACAAAGTGAAAGTATCTCCGTGTTGATAGATTCGCGCAATTTCATTCCGATCAACTGTTGCAAGTTGATAAAAGCAACACGCGCTCAGTTAAAACTTACAGAGCCATTAATTTCGTACTTTCATTTTAACGACAGAGACGCAATGATGTGAGACATGCAGAAACGGATTTTTTGTTTACCAATTGTTTTTTTTTTTCTAATTGAAAACGGCTTCTTTCATTTTTTTTTTCATCACACCGAAAAGAATAGATTGGATTAAAGGTAGCAACAAAAGGTTACACAACCTATGATTCTCGTAGCATGCCACGTTTTCTTTCTTTTTTCTTTGAATCACAGCAGTGTATGGATCTGCCATGCGTCCAAGCCGTTGTCCAACATTAAAATAGTCAAGGCCATTACGCATTTTGTCCTCCACAATTTTTTCTCCACATCACCATTTATATATTATGGCTTCTGTCACGAGTATACTACAATAATTACTTGTCTATTTGAGACTTCCTACTAAACTATGAGCTGGGAGTTAATTTTTTAAAACCTTATACAGTAAAGTAGGGGTGGCCGGAACCGGATCCTGAAGGAAAACCGGTTCTCAGGGAACCGAAAACGCAGTTCCAAGATCCGAATCAGGATACCCGGGTCTAGGATCCGAATCCGGGTACCCGGTTCCAGGAACCCGGTTGCAAGATAGGGATCCGAGATCAAGTTCTAAGATCCGGATCCGGGAGCTGGTTTCAATAGTATCCAAGTGCCCATCCCTATAGTAAGGAGAATCTGGTTCTTTGGTGTAGCTTTGAAAATAGTATTTGTATTTTCAGGAGTGCTACCTTAATTTCAATACATGTATTTAAATGCTTCCCACGAAGCATTTAAATACATGTATTGAAATTAAGGTAGCACTCCTG
>JAGDQP010006440.1:42239-56793 GCA_022664845.1 Lepisma saccharinum | reverse complement strand
TATTTATGGCCTTTAGGCATCTCAGGATCAAACCGGGATATGGTTAGGCAGAGGATGTTGGAGTGGGACAGGGCCTAGTTATTAAGTATCATCTGGTGTAACTGAGGGGAAAAAACATGAAAGAACCTTAGTCAGGCTGGACGGCCACTGGGTTCGATCTCATGACCTTCCGATTGCTAAGCCAACGCTCTACCAACTGAGCTACGTTCGCGTGTTGTTTTTTCAGAAGACTTTTCGTTTATCCCGCTTCTTGGATCTTCGTTATTCAGTAAAGTTGACATTAAAAACTTTCGTCTGAGGGAGATTACGCTTTTTTAACAAAAATTCGTTTTTTGTGTTATATGAAAGATTCATAGGACGCGTTTCTTTGAGAGATTTTGGTCTAGATCAAACTTCATATACCTTCTTAGATATACCTATATCTTTATTTCTGTACGTGTATTCTGGGCAAACGTCAACCGTTCTCATTTTGTTTTACTTTATTGAAAGTAAAGGTATACGGAGTAGTACAGATATGGTGACAACTCTTACGGAGCTGTACGATACAATTTCGGCTGGAGCATTTCGAAATCGACGACGGCTCCTTCCACCAAGGAAGAAATTTGTTTCTTTATGAACTGATCGGACATGTTGGCAACATCCTCCACTTTATTGTAAACAGATCTCTTATAATAGCCTTAAACGAATCCATCAAAATCGGAACTGTCACTGGAGCAGTCGTTGGAACTGTCACTGTAACTTTCACCAGAACTTATCGGAACTGTCACGGGAACTTTTATAGGAACTGTCACGGGAACTGTCATTGGAGCTGTCATGGATACTTTCACCAGAACTGTCAGTGCGACTGTCACGGGAACCTTTACCAGAACTGTCACGGGAACTTTTAGCAGAACTGTCACGGGAACTTTCACCAGAACTGTCACTGGAGCTGTCACCGGTACTGTCACTGGAGCTGTAACCGGAACTGTCAGTGCAACTTTCACCAGAACTGTTACTGGAACTCACGGATCTGTCACCGCAATGGGACATTTTATGATGATCTTATACATTGATAATTATGAAAATCAAGAAGGGGAATCGCCCTGATCTTGTCGCTTTCTGTCTCCGGAGCAATTCAAATCTTTAAATTTCTCTCTCCCAGTATCGTTTTAAGTAGCCCAAACAAATGAAAATTGGTGTGGAGTAAAGTGAATGAGACAGACATGCAACATGTAGATTTTAGCATCTGTCACATTGTCGGCAAGCACCTAAATGCCACTTTTGAGGATTTCTGCAGCCGTAGAAAAATCTTTGGTAAACTTTATGTTTTATATGAACTTTGGACTTCAGCCCGTCGTGATTTTCCCCTTGGCTATTAAAATCCACACCCATGCCCCTGTCGGGACTCAAACCCGGGACTTTCGAGCTGTTGGCCTACCGCCGCAGACCGCACGGCCACCCTGCCGACTCTGCAGCCGTAGAATCATATTGAAAAGCTTCAGATACTTTGAAATTACACCCAGATTCTGGTTCTTTCCTTCACTTTGTGCTTTAAAAAAAAAATAGTTTTTAATGTCTCAGAACACCATCAACTTCTCTCTTCTCGCTGAAGATTGTGCTAGCAACTTTGGACGGGGTTTCCATGAGTTGAAGTAACACCAGTTGTTCTTTTTGTTCCTGACCAAAAATAATGGTCACAAGTTGCATATTTCTACCCATTTACGTATTGCATCTTGACTTAAGATAGTGTAAATAATAATGATAAAGTTGTATGTGGTGTTTGCAAATTAGTAGAACAATTTTATTGTCAGTATGACTTGTGTTAATGTTCTGATACTATGTTTACTTCATGGAAAAATAAATCTTAGTTTTTGCTACTCCCTCTTCAGTAATCAACTATGATTCCATAACATAACTTCCTCTCTTCCTGTAAATTTCCTGATTCATACCTGATTCTTACGAATTATTTATTCTTCGTATAACGTATAAGATAACGTATCGACAACTGGTGACGGTAAGCTGTCAAGGAAGTAGATTAAGTTATAAAGAAGCACATAAATGAAGCGTAAACCTCTTTGCTGGACCCCACATTTTTTTAAAAATTCCGAAAACAGACAGGATGGCGATATGACAATTTGGAGAAATGGGCCAGATATTGTTTTTAAAACTTTGTAAGGTGAAGTAATTAGTCTTGTAAATTACTATGTTCTAGCTGAGAAATTAGGTTCTTCAGTCTCATCATCATCAGTGTTGTGCTCAGTGATTGCACTGTTGCGCCAGACCCCTCTGTGGGGGTATTACCCCCAAATTCTCGACAACCCCCCTCCCAACTTAAAAATTTTTGCAGTGAAAAATCTATAGAAACCCTGCAAAACTCCATTTATACTCTTCCAATTTTGACTTTACACTACCACCCCAAACTGAAAATCCTAGCGGATAGCCTGGTTTTGGCAGATCCTTCAAGGCAAGCTAATTCATCTCCATTCATCCTCATCTTGCCTTTTCATTTTCTACTCAACATACGATTTATATTCTTTAATTCTGTCAAGGAGTTCGATTTTTCTTCCTCTTCTTCTCAACCATACCTTCAGGTACATCACTCAATATACAAGAGAAGGAAATCACAAAAAATCGAATAATGTTGTGTGCTAAGCTTCTCTTAAAGGACCTGTCGCTATCTATAGAACGACGACAACGATGATTATGTAACAAAAATGAAAGTGCAGTTCTTTTTAACTTTATTTCAGTACTAACATTATTTTCAGTGATTGAAGAATTAAGAACCCACGCCTCAACGATTGGAGGGTTAACTTCTACCTCTTGTACTCTCATGCAAGTCCTCCCTAAACAAGTTAGACTGACATATGTGTAGGAGTGAACGCATGCGCATATACGTCCTTTTATAACAACTGAACATCTCTGCGCGAAAGTGAATTCGGAAGAGAAAGCGACAGCGGGATGAGTAAAAATTAACCCAAACAAACCAACCACCTCGGCGTACGTATAGTTGTGTTTATATTAAAGAGTTTGTGGTAAATATTTATCAAAAAATCTTTTCTTCCCTTTTCTTGTGTAAAGTCTGCTGTTGACCTTGGAGCTAAGTGTGCAAAAATACTGACTACTACGTTTGTCGTATATTTAAAGCAAGAGAAACAAGAAAGCGCGAACCGCGTAGGAGAGAATTGGATACAGTAAAACTTGAATTGTATGTTTGTATGTCTTATTTTGTGAATTACGAAACCACAATGTCTTCAAAAACGGTTACTGTTTCTTCCTTCAGATATTGACAAAAGTAGAAATGAAAGCAAGAATGTTTTGGCACATAATTTAACCAAGTAAAAAACAAAGGAAGATGAAATGTGATAATCGAGGAACAAAAAAAACACTTCACTTCTAAGAGCAGCCGATTGTTTTTTTTGTCTCATTTCAATTCTGGGCCACTGGATTGGAACGTACAGAGAGGCAGAGAGGGTTGTGTAGGAGTAGGGGCGGACAGAAAGCAACGCAGTGGTATTGTGTGTGCAGAATCGTCTTTTAAGAAAGGGTTAGCGCGTGGGTGGGTGAGCGCATGACTCAAAGAGAAGAAAACTGGGTATATGGATCTTGGTTTGTAAACAATCCTTCAAATGACAGGAACCACCGGCGTCTTTTGGTTGGGGGAGTTTGTTTTCCTCCCAAGAATAAAGTGACTTTCGATCTGATGATTCTGGTTTTCTTTTTCTTTTACCAATTTGTTCCCAAAAACAATTCACGACCTCTTAAGTGCTATTCTCTCTCTCTCTCTCTCTCTCTCTCTCTCTCTCTCTCTCTCCCTCTCTCTCTCTCTCACACACACACACACTCACTCTCTTTCTGTGTGTGTGTGTCAGTGATGCTAACCCGTTACAAGTAAAATTGGACTCTGAAAATAGCTACTCTATAGTCCAGTCGCTGTGTTAGCCGACTTGGCTCCATCTATTTCTTTACACGTGTATTTGTGACTGTGCTGTTGCAAAGTTGATCACCCACTCGACATGATATTAAACAGCCAATCATTTTTTATGTTACTAAACCTGACAACAATGGAATATTTTTAATTACTTAAGCACCAACTGACAGTGACAGAGATGCTATCGTCTGTTTTTTTGTGTTGTTTCTATGTGACTGGCAGCCTGTTTATATAGCGTCCGAACTACAGAGACATACTAGCTGAAGTACATACCGAGGGCACTGTGACAAAAACGAGTAATTTGAACGAAATTGAGATTTTTATGTTACCATGATCATTGTTCGACATCAACTCCAAAAGGAATTTCCTTAATTTACCTTTGTTAAAACCATTGTTGTCATGTATAACCTTTTGGCAGTTGATGTAGGACAAAACAATGATCATGCTAACATCAAAATCTCAATTCGTTTAAATTTTCGCTTAGCCCCTTTTGACATTGAGCCCTCGGTAGTCCATACATTTTGCAAATGATTAAAAAATATATACATGCCACCCTACCTTGTATGCAACCCAAACAACACAAATGCGATGTGGGATGCATAAAGTGGAGTGTATTAGATGAGATAGAACCCCGAATACAATTTGTTTGTTTTTTTGTTTTTTTCTTTTTAAGAAATGTGGTGTATTAGATAAGATAAAACCGCGAATACAATTTGTTTTATTAAGAAATTCGGTGTATTATTATAGATAAAACCGCGAGTACAATTCATTTTAAAGGAATGGGGTGTATTAGATAAGATAAAACCACGAGTACAATTCGTTGTACTCCAGTGGTAACTTCATTATTTTGTGAAGACACTTCTGGAAGACATTACTAGCATTTCTTTGCAATTTCGTGGAAGAAAAATACATTAGAGATATACGGAGGTAGTGCTGTCATCTAGTGTTAGAGATAGTTTCTTCACACTAACCTTAAGAATATCTAACGGCGATTAAGTAACATGGTCAAATTTAGCTAGAAAGTAGGTAGACTGGTACCACTGGTGTGTGTTTGTATACCTTGTTGATTTTACGTCTTTTCGGGCCAGAGAAGGATACATCACGAACGAGAAGATGAAGAATCAATTTCCCACTGCAAATTTAGAAGGATCTTCGTGTGATTCTTTTTCTTCGTTATTGTTTTTTTTTTTTTTTTTGCTAAAAACCAATAATTAAAATGGCGCTCCCATTTGTAAAAAGAATAAAAGAAAAAGCCAGGGGCACGCGCTTATGGGCTTGTTTGCTTACAATAGTTGGTTCTCTCATTCTCAGATTATTTTGATTTCTTTTTATTTAAATTCCTTTAAAAGGCCTTGATACAAGGAAGGACTTTCTGTTATTTTTTTATCTTCTGTTTTCCTCTTATGTTTTTTTCTTTCTTTCTGAAGATGCGTATCTACGAAATGCATCGTAGAAGGATCATCAATCATATATATATCTTCTAGGCCTTCCACCAGAGCAGGGTTGCCAGCTTAGTAGAGAACAGAACTGGTGGTTGCATGGAATAGAAAACATACTTAGTTCTTTCTCATATATCCTTCGTGGTTTTTGTTTTCTTTGGAGGGGATACTTTTTCATAGTGGATAATGAAACGAACAGATATACTAAAAGAAAGTTTATTACCCCATACCAGTGTTTCCCAAACCTGTTTGACCATGAACAGTTTTTCGTTTTAGCAAATATCTACGGAACACCTATTGTCACAGTCAAATATCGTTGCATTTTTTTGTGAAAGCCTAAAACACATGTAGCAATATTAAAAGCACTATAAATTAATTAATATGATGTATACATGGTGTCTCATGCCCTTCCCTAGATTGTTCGTGCCAACCGCTCCCTACAGTTTGTGGCTGGCAACGGTCCTGAATTAAGTATCTAAATTTGATTCAGATTCGTTACTTAGATAATAGACATAGACCGTTTATGTGTAACAGAAAGAGTAAGAGACCTAGATTCGAACCTTGCGGTATTCCCGACGGTGGTAAATGATCTTCTGATTTGTATCGCTTGTGAACTTCTTACAATTTTCTAAATACGACGATAAAAATTTAACAACGGGTGGCGAAAAATTAAAATGATTTAAGTTTGTCTAATAATTATCTGATTCTTAGTATCAAAGGCTTTAGAAAAATCAGTATAAATTACAAACTTTGTCCCCTCGGTCCTACTAATCAGTAATAATGCTAATATTCGTCGTTGTGGATTTTACTTTAGAAAACCATGGTGTTACTCGGAGATTGATGGCCTAACATGCTTTTAACATTTTCGTACTGTACAAAATGGGTTCAAATATCTTAACGAATACATATAATATAGTCACATGACTATGATTTTTAATTATTTGACTTAGGAATAGAACACACCTTCGTTATTTTCCATTTATCTGGGAACGAACATGTAGGAATGACGAGAATAAAAATAAAACAGTAAGGGACAGCAAATGCTCCCCGCAACCTTCCACTATGCACCCCGGGATATACCATCAGGCCCAATTGTACTTTTTGATTTTAACTTTTTATAGATTCTCTAATTTCATCTGTTTTCAAGAAATTATAAGTTTATTCAATTTAATATAATCTGATTTTTGGTAACTCGTTTACCTTACCTTACTCGTTTATTGAAAATTGATTGAAAATAGTGCGAAAACGAGTAAGCCATCTAATTATTAATTGGCAAGGATTCGACTCTATCGCAAATTCTGATATTATTACAAAATTTGTATAAACAATAATAGTTTGTATTTCCTATTCCTGTTGTGAGTCCTTTTTTTTTTTAAAAAAAAAATATAAAAATGCTGTGTTTTAGATTTTAGTTCTGCAATTACGTCGCGTGTGAACCAGCAATGATAAATCTGCCTACATTTTTTTCCCCCAGGATGGATACATCAAATATTTCGCGTACAATCTTATAACATTTGTTAACTGCTACATCGATTTCATTATACTTGGGAAGAAAATTCAAATTTGACAAATCGGGGTAAAGTTTAAGAAAGTTCGCTTTTCTAAAATTGTTTCCTGTAATATCAGTTCTCATTTTTGAGTTTTATGTTTATAGGAAAAACAGGGTGATGTTGATCTTCTACCTCCAAAGGGGTGGTTTCCCTATTGACTACTACGTTACCCATGTCACCAAGGACCAAATCGAAAGGTTTCACCGAAGCTATTACGAATGTTGTTGAATGACCTTAACTGATAATGTGACATGAAGTTCTAAACAATATAATGATTAGTTAACCTAAGCATAAGTGTTCCTGATTATAATGGGTATTCTGCCCGGAGACAAGTTACCTGGGCAAGGTGAACCGATGGTGGTTGGCCATTGCCTTCTATCGGATGAAAATGATGTCCTAAGGATGGGGCCTACAGTTTTTAACTTGGGTTCAGAATCATTTGTGCCCCACCGGGAATCGAACCCGTGATCCTTTGATTACAAGACAGGGAGTGTTACGACTACCCAAACATTAATGATTCGTTTATGATTTTGTAGAGAAATATTCATTTTAATTACTACTATTGTATGAAATCAATTTTCAGCTCGAAGTTGGATACCATGTATCTAGAATACGAAACGTTTAAAAAATGCTCGTACGAACTTTTATTTCTCTTGTTTTGATATCAGGTACCCGTCTGCCACGGTAAGGATTACATACAGTTATTATTGTAATGTGGTAGAGCACAGCAAGTCCTTATGCATGAATTTCAAGCACAGAGCTAAGAGAAGGACACAGAAATTGTGTGCCAAAAGCAAGTTGATTAGAAGATGTCAATTTTGTAGCGATTTTCAATAGTAAACCAGCAATACCAAGTTACAGTATTTCAGTTTTTCCAGTTTGAATAACCATACTTGTAACATGTTACATTAAGGGGGAAAAGTCATAAAGACCTGCAGACTGTCAACCGAAACCTACATAACCGACAACACTGCGTACGGTTATAGCTGAATATATGTGTCGGCACTGCATGGAGGTCATTTCACAAGGTGTTCGCTTATATATATTATTATCCTGTCCCTCTATAGGTCAGTGGTTAATTTTATTTTATGTATGTCTGTTTCTGTCTGTCTGTGTGTGTATGTATGTTAAAAATAATAATAATAAAAAGACAGAAGGTAATTTGCCCCTGAGCATATAATTGTATTGTGAAAGTCTCATTTTTGACGTCAGCAAGAAAGTATGTTGTAAAAGTATATACATACGTATATATCAGAGCCCAACCATATGACTGACTGTTCACTTTCACTTGAGAGTTTTTAACCATCGGTGGCTTTAACTTAAAAATAGTGTCTTGTGAAGAAATAAGAAGGCAGTTGAGGAACAGGGGTAGAAGGAGGGCACATATACACATACGTGTATATATACGTTACATACCCACACATACATGTTATATAAAATGTAAAAAAAAATGGTTCATACACTGTAAAAGTATAATACACTTATTTTGTACTTATGAGCTCCAGGTCTCTCGAACTTTACTGGGTTGATTAACTTCGAATCATCAACCAGAAAACTTTGTGATGGGAAGGGGGGGAGTGTGTGATGGTGGATTGCTCTTGTGCTGGGGAACATACCACCACCACGTTACAAAAATGAAATACAAAGCAAAAAAATGAAGACGATTGTGAAAAAAGTTATTTGCTTAATATCGTACAATTTTTTTGAAATAGGCGCAATGATGACCAAAATATCGTACACCTTCTTGAAATGGGCGCGATGATAAATGAAATAGCGTTTAATGTTCTTGAAATAGGCGCGATGATAAACTAAATAAAGTAGAATCTTCTTCGAAATATATATGGCGCTGCGATAAACAAGATATCGTACAATTTTCTTGAAATAGGCGCGATGATAATTAAAATATCGTACACCTTCTTGAAATGGGCGCGATGATAAACTAAATATCGTTTAATGTTCTTGAAATAGGCGCGATGATAAACTATGAAGTTGAAGATTCTAAATCAACTTATATCACTTTTAAAAAAAAGTTAAAATTTCAATATCTATTTCACTCTATGCAATGTCCAGTCCATTGTTTTTCTAAAGCTTTGTTCAATGGTTATATATAAAGGTAATTCTAATAGTTAACGTGTAACGGTTTTCGTATTGGAAAAGAAAGGGAAATCTAATGAAAGATTCCTGCTTAAAAATGGCTCGTGACTCTTCAGTTACCAATTACATGAAATCCGTGTTCGTTTAGTTTCGCAACTTGAAAAGATATGAATATACGAAAGCATTAGCTTGTTATATGCATGAATATACAAGCGTTTAATAAAACAAAAAAATAGTATATTTACAACATTCCACGTGGATTCTAAAGTTCTGTTAGAGGAGGGAGAAAATATAGTAATTACAAAATCACGTAAACAGGAGCTCGTTGAACTCAAGATCTTTGCTTTCTGTCTAGACTTTTTTTTCCTTTTTTCGAAAAGTTTGTTTTTTAACTCTTTCACCCTTTTGAAAGAATTTTGAAAAGTTATTACTGTTCGTTCCTCCATTTTCGTATGCATTTTGAAGTTCTAAATAAATAAATAAATAAAAATACTGCAGATTCATACATTGAAAGAATGTAAAAATAAAATACTTATTTCTTGGTGTATATTTTCTTTGAAATTCTTAGTTTTATGCTCGTTAACATTATATGCAATATGTGCAAACACTTTTTCGGTATCCCAGGGTGACCACCACTTTTTGGTGTTAAATCAACGGAAAAAAAACTGTGTTCATTTCGGTAATTAAACACAATGCATCTATTGTTAGTGCTGATTCAATTTAATGGAGGGTGACATATTAGAACTATCACAGTGTTGAAATCACCGAAATCAAACTGTGTTGATTTAATAAAAAAAAAGGTAGTGGTCGCCCTGGGTCGCCCGAAAAGTGTTCAATTAACAGCGATTTTCACATTCTTTTTTTTGGTTCAAAATGGTTCATCGTGTCCTCAAATCTTGCAACATTAATTTAACTTATTTTCTGACGTCATACAAGCATGAAATTTTACACAGCGGCGTAAGTCGGATGAAAATACAATATTCCATTGTTATTTTCAAATATTTTAAAAACATATTTTAATAATTTTTAATATGAATTTCTTTACAATAAAATAAATACTATTGTTGCGTTTGACTGGTTGCAGAGCACTTTAGGATTTGAGTCACAAAACATTAGCTTGAGAAAAAGTATCCGAACACCAAAATAACTCCCAAAAAATAAAAACTTTTTAGACTTTTTAAAGTATTTTCTTAATCAGGTCGTACTAAACAGTAAAATAATAATAATAATAATTTTGTTTATGCAGGACTAAAAAGAAAAGCATGCGGCACTCCAGTTCAAGAGTTTATAAAGTGACTGTATATGAGAAGGCACCCCATGCTTTTGTTTTTAGCCATGCATAAACAAAATTATTTTTTGATTTGTAGTACGAATTGTTTAAGAAAAAATATGTCTTTAAAAAGTTTATTATTATTATTATTGCTGTATAGTGAGGATTTTTTTGTTTTGAACCCATTTGCTCTCCAAAAATTATTTTTTAAACACTATGTGAACACATATTGTTCACAATGTGTCATCATAAAGTTCAACACAACAGGTTTTCGTCTATTTTTTTTTTTCAATATAGACGGAAAAAAATATTTCAGGTTTCGGTTCAGAGACCTTGATTTATGAGGCTATTTTTATCATGTAAGGCTACAACCTATTTTTCTGGTATTTTTGTATTATATGTAGTCAGACTCTTACGTCACACTACCGCCTAAATGCAAGCAGATACAGATAAGCTGACTTCGAATTTTAGGTTTCAATACATTGATTTATCTTAGTTCATATGTAGTACAAAGAATACCTTGAGGAAAGTGTATAGTCTCACTAAATTGAAACTGGCAAGGGAACTCAACAGATGTAAACTTAAATTTGAAGTCAATTTCTTTGTATCTGTTCTCGTTTTGGTGATAGGAAGCGTTAAGTGTCGGAGTCCAAAATTTTCCGTAAAGGAAAGTTGTACCTTTACAAGGTTAAGAAAACGACCTCATTGATCAAAGTCTCTTAACCCAAATCGAAAATATTTTCTTCCAGCCCACGCTATTTCCTCGAGATAGATAGACGTTTGAAACACCCTGTACGGTGTAAAAAGTGAACGATTCACTATATTTTCGTACCTCGACGAGAAGACTTGGATTCTATCCCGGCTTTAGCCATGTTTTCCTTTCTTCTTCGACTTCCAAAAGCCACTTATTTACATACTCTTGTTTGTGTGAAAAGGTGTGCCAAAAATAAGTCGAATAATACTGACTGAAAATGCAACGTATACGAAGTAATCAAAATTAGACTTAATATGCAAAAAAAGATTTTTTTTTAAAATGTCTAAAAAATGCATTTTTTTACAGTGTAGACTCATTTACTTCAAAATAAAATGAATTTCATTAACCAATGATACATCTGCTTTGTTTGAAGATTTGTGATTCGTTGCTGGGATTTGCCATTATATTGAAATTGGCGGGACTATCTATAACAGACCCATTGATTCGCGATACCGCTATTTGTAATAGTACTAAGGGAAATAAATAATTGTGTGTGTATCCCATTTGATGTTGAAAAAAAAATACACTCTGCTGAGTTTATTTGCAATCAATAAGTGTTGCCACCTCACACAAAGATGTTAGTCCCAAATTTGGTTATTTCTACAAAAGTAGAATTTTGAAAGTAAAATAACTTCTGCTTTTCTTGGTTTCTTGTTTTATGAAGCAAGATTGCCAATCTCACGTTTTCTGGATTCGTATATTTTTTTCAAGTTAGCAAACAGCGTGTCTATACTAGTCAATTTATGTTCACATGTCACTAAGGAGCACCTGAACCGATTGCAGTCCAGCTTATTAATGTTAATATAAGGTACTATAATCTTTGTTTTAGGCAAAATACATTTTTAGAAGAATATTTAAATTAAATTCATCGTTTTGATTTATCCTTAACTATTCTGCAGCCGAAATTACTTAGTTGTAGATTCAGTTGCATAACAAAGTGCACACGAGAGAGAAATGGTATAAGTCAGAAATTGGCCAAGATGTTAGCACGCTGGTTTTCTGTTTGCCTGATCAGGGGGTTAGAGTCCTGTGAGAGTCGATTGAAAACAGTATAGTTCGGCGAAAATTTTACCAAATACTGTAGGAACTGTCTTTAATCTTGTTTAGAACGTTTAATAACAATCAATAAATCAGGAATCAATCACATAAAATGAAGAAAAGAATAATCTCCTTTTATATTTCTTAGTTTTTGTCTTGACACCAAGGATCGGAAAAAACTCTCCAGGGAAATATTTAATACGTCTGCGGGAGATCGATATTTTATGGGAGGGGTATGAAGATAGATTCCTCGTGTTGTTTAGTCCTTTGGGATATTTTTTGAGCTCTAGGAATACAGTAATACATCCGCCGGGTCATCCACGTAAAAGAAACACTAGTTCAGGTAGTATTTGAATAAACAGAACATGATGGTCAACTGTTACTAAGATAAAGAATAGCCATCCAAGCTAAAAGTGAGATGATCACATTGAGATTAGTCTTATCATTAGGATTTATATATAGAAAATAGTTTTACGTAGAGCTACTTTTATATATGGTAGGATATTTCGGATTTTGTAGACTTGAACGGTTTGCAACACTGAAAGGCAAACGTGGACAATATGTCCGTTTGAGTTTGATATGTATATTAATATTTCAGTTATGTAATAAACTGACGTTACTCTATTTTGGCACGATACAACTTAATCTGTGGTTGGCAGCATTGTTCATCCGGTGATGCTACACAAACTTTCTCCGTTCCCGTATTTGCTTTGAACAGAAGTTGACTCCAATTCCTGTAATACATGTTTCCATTTTCAAGGCTGCACACGTTATGTGATGCACTCTGTATGATATGGTCAGATCTTCTTCTCGTAATGAGCGTGTATATTTAATATAATATTTTCTCTGTCACATATATACACTCCTGTTCTTGTCGTAATTTTAGCTCTACTAATGTCGGCTGTTCGTTTATGCTTTTGTTTGTTTGTTTGTGTGTGTGTGTTTGTGTGTGAGTACGCTAATGTAACTCTTATGGGACCGACATATGTTTACACACCTGACTTTATTTCACCCCAAATTTAGTTAGGGCATTTTTCTGGTACTAAAAACGAATAAGTAGAATTGCACTGCTTTGGGTCTCTGACACGTAGAAAAAGTTTCTTTCAGGCCCCTAAAAGTATAGAAGAGGATGTTTTCCGTAAGTATACTTACGTATATGTGTAAGTATTTACGCTTGTCATCATTATTAATAGGACGTGGTCTCCATCCCCGTGGAGATGAAGTTTAGAATCCTTCTGAAATTGTAGGTCCTGTTCCTATGACGTTAACGCCATCTCCGTATAAAGAAAGGCAATGGAAAACTACCTTGGTGTTCGTTGGGTCACAAACCTGACTGGGGCCAGAATACTGATCATCAGGTATGTGAATGTACGCTTAAATATTCAATTCGTCCCATGAGCACATGAATGTATAGACTATATCACACTGTAAGACAGACAATGTACTAAATTGCGTACAGTGAAAGAAGCATAAATTATTTAAATGGAGAGAGCTAACCCGGTGAAAAGGACCTACCAGTTTTAAGAGTCCAAATTAGCAACAGACCACTAAAACGAGGTGCCTGAATTGTCGGTCACTCTACCTTTTTTTCTGACAATTAAATTTATATTGTACATTGAGCTCCCTGTGTTCGAGTTCACTATGCGAAAACAGATTGCAACACTGCCCGGTAATTCCATTAACTATCACAAGGGGGTGTTGATATCAAGCTTCGAAAGTAAAGTCACGCAGAACCCTTTTTTCCCCTCTTTAAAAAAAAAAAAAAAAAGTCAGATGACATCGTCAACCCAAAATTACATGCAAATTACTTCCATATATCGACATGAGATGAAATTTCCCGAGAACACGTTAGCTTTATGTCTCCCCCATCCCTCCAGTCCTCCGACCTTAGCTCTACTGGATTACACATCCTTCTGGAAGCTATATCTTTGTTCCAAGAAGGATAAAAGGGGTCTCCGGGGTGACGGATGAGGGGATAGATTGATGTTTATGCTTTCATTTCACGAAGCAGAAACCCTGAAGGCTATGAAGCTTGTTCATCAGTGTTGTAATCGTTCTGCTGTTTGGAAGTTTCTCAATTAAATGGAACTCAACGAGACAGAACAGTACAATATCTGCGTAATTATAGTATATGTATGATAGCTTTTTCGTTTCTAAAAGCTATAAAGCTTATACAGCCTTATTTGAAAGAAATCTTACAAAATACTTTTTCCTAATAACAATGTAATTAGGACAAATAACTACGTGTGGAACGAATAGACCGAAGGCTTATAAGGAACTTTTTTCTAAATCAGTGAATAAGGGTACAAGTAGACATTGACTTATCAGAATGAACAACAATAGGGTAAAAGTAGACATTAACTAATCAGAACGATCAACAATAGTGTAAAAGTAGACATTGACTTATCAGAACGAACAACAATAGGGTAAAAGTAGACATTAACTAATCAGAACGATCAACAATAGTGTAAAAGTAGACATTGACTTATCAGAACGAACAGC
>JAGDQP010006440.1:0-31089 GCA_022664845.1 Lepisma saccharinum | reverse complement strand
TTTCTCGTTACTTGTTAGAATATGTTTCTCGTTACTTGTTAGAATATATCTCTAGTTAATTGTTAGAATGTATCTCTGGTTACTTGTTAGAAGATATTTTTGGTTACTTGTTAGAAGATATTTTTGGTTACTTGTTAGAATACATTTCTGGACACGCTTTTTTCCAGAACGAAGCTCGCTGAGGAACACCACCTCTTAATTGTGACTAGCTTAGACCATAAATACCTGTCCAGCCCATAAAATATAAACTAACTAAATAATCACTGTTTTCTTCCCTCTGCACACGTATGCCTTTATTCTCCATTCTTCTACCGTTATTGTACGATATAGGAAAGTGTTTTAAACACACACACACACACACACACGCAGCGGTTTCTTTCTCTGTGATATTTTCAGTCGTCTACAACTTCATTTCCACGTCACCGCTTTTAAAGATGTCTGCATTATGATGGTGACACTAAAAAGTCCTCGTTTAAAGAGAAGGAAAAACAGTCGTGACCATCACATAATATACACCTGCATTTCAATTCTTCTTCTTCTTCTTTCTTGAGTTAAAAGAAGAATGATGTCATATTATGAAGATGGAAGGAAAATAGATTCAGAAAAACGTTCAAGGGTGATTATTAAAAGATAATTATTTTTCAAGCGGATATTAGTGCTAAAACATCGACTGAACTTTGTTTCTGCTTATTAACAGTATTTAATTTGACCAATTTTCCCAAATAGAATAAAAAAAAAGGTGTCGGTTTTTCGTAAAAAGAAATTCACACCTTGCAGTGTACAACGTGTAAAAAGCAGTATTTGTTAGCAACAAGTTTTGTGTAGAGTGGATTGTCATGTTGGTTCAATTAAAGAGTTTATATATGTGCAATTTTCTTCCCTACAAATAGTGTATGTAGACCTTTAGGCTTATATACATAGTAACTATCTCCCTCTCTCTCCCATAGATGTCACTACGAGCTACTTTATTGTTAAGAAGTTCATTTTCATTCGTTAATAACAAGCGAAGATACTTACTTATTGGTTACTTCTCGGACAATAAACACTAAGTCACGGCTGTTAGTTAAACTTTGTTTAGTTCAGGAATTTATGCTTATATTTCTTTAGTTAAGGAATTTTATTCTTATATAAGGAAGTGTGCTGATATTATCCATAGGTGTGATAATAATATTTTTCATGAAAGGAGTTAGGTCTGAATTCTGGAAGTAACTAGTATTACGTATTGTTTCCATTTTTTAATTATATTTTTCTCGAGTTGAAATATTACGACTTCGAGATATTTTGCTAATTATAGAGAACGGAGAGGTTTGTGGTATATCAATTTGGTGAGTGGCCGGTCATCAGATATAGACTCTATACGGTTTCCCGGTTAGTATATAGATGACGTTCAAAGCAATAATCCACACTTTTCTTAGAACACAAGTCATAAAAACCTAAACCCAATATAGAAAATTGTCTTTTATCAAAATGATACAGACTTTATTTTCTGTTCATGCATGCACTTATCATTTTAAGAAGAAGGAAAAACAAGATAGGAGTTCTGAATTGGAGACAGGTTCAGAGAGAGAGAGAAATGAATATGAAAATACTGCTCATCCTTTAGTTGTTGTCTGGGATGTGGTGGTGAATGGTGATGCTACGAAGAGCAAAAGAGACAACTCAATATAATTTATGGTCGCTATAAATATCTCCTGACATCTGATGCTAACATATTCATAAGGAAAAACAAAAGAAATTTGAAAAAACAAAACAAAAAAAGAACACTGCTGTAAACATTAAGTTATAAAAATAATGTTTCTTTCCGTTGCCCACTGCTGCGTTTTAAAAGTCATCCATCTCTGGAGTTATTGGTCAAAATCTACGAGATCAGAGTTATTTTACCGATCTCTTCCCCCCCCCCCTCTCTGTATGTGTGTGCGCGCTTCCATCTTCTACTGATTTAGTAAGGAGCAACATAAAATTGTTTTCTTCTCCCCTGTTATTATTTTTGTTTCAAGTTTTCTAAGTTCCTTGTTGTAGGTGTGTTTTAATTTCATATACAGTATATATAATATCGTTTGAGACTCCGAGCTACTCTAGTGTTATACACTTCTACGATTTTACCAGAGAAGAACTTAATATTATTATACTAGCGGCTCTTCATAGACTCGATTGAATCGTCGAATCATCATATATTTTTTTTGTTATTATGAAGTGGAAGGTTTATTCAAGCATTCAACGTTTAAATGCGGAGATGTACAAGTAAAAGATGTACATTTCTTAAGAGTGTGCTTTCAAGACAAATACTGATTCGAATTAAATTTTTATTTCTAGCCTTCAGGCATCTCAGACTTAGGGCGGGGTAAGATGGTAAAGAGGGTGTTGGAAGGTAGTCGGCCAGGGCCTAGTTTGTAGGTATGATCTCTATCATTTGCCTGGTGTGACTGAGGAAAAACTCCTGGAGAAAAGTTAGTCAGGATGGTCAGTCTCTGGTATCGAACGAAGAACTTTCCGAATTGCGAAACTAACGCTCCACTAACTGAGCTACATCCGCTCGGTTGTTGTTCGTTATGTTGCAAGACATGGGCTCAGGTGAATAGATGACATAAAAGGCCGTCGAAAAGAAAAAGATTGAAAATATGAAATAGTCTTCTTGGAGGTAAGATTGTCATTGTTACGTATAAAACCCTCATTGTTAAAAAGAAATGAAAAGAAAATGCAGATGGGTTATCATTTTAAAACATGGGTACTGTGGAATGTATTAAATGTTAGATTATTGTCCGTCAGGTACATAAGAGATTAGATTTTTGTCAAAATTTGTACATGTAAAATGGAATTACAAAGAAAAAGGCAGTATTTTGTATACCAAGAATAAAATTGCTTGCTTCTGATTTGTTTTCGAAGAATTAATCAATATATATTTTTTTTAATTTAGTAAAAGGTACACATACAACAACAATATATAACAGTATTGCATATTTTGTTAACTAAATAAGAAACATATAGCTTCTATTTCTGACTTAAGTAACCTGTAAGGGTTAATTTTTTCACATAACAGCTATAAAAAATAATAGACTTAGCTTAAAATACACTTCATGATGCAGATATTTTCACTATTTGAGAGGTCAACCCAATAATTTGAAATATTCTTTGTGTATCATGTTATGGGTTTTAAATTTGTAAAGTGAACTGATATTAATCCTTTGGCTTATACAACCCGTTTACCACGGATGTTGATTTGGGTGTATATAAGAAAGGAAATGGTTGATGGTTATTTCCTTTTGCACAATTACCTTATGTGTGGATTCAAGTTGGATAATTTACATGTAATTGTTCGTCAACTGAGTGTGAAATAATTTCTCAACAAGCATTTCGAGACCCGTCCACAGTTGTACGTCACGATCTCTCCACAGACTGCTAGACTCCAGCTGATGTTTGTCAACAATTACACCTAAATATGTTTCATAATTCACGTACAAAACCTTTACAATTTTGGGTGATATCGGATATTTGTCATTTTAGTTCAGTATTCAAAGATTTGGTCAGAATATATTTTGAAAGACAACGTTTTAATATGACTTTAGCAGGGGAAAGAAAAGCGAGAAAATAATATTAATATTAATATCACATAATCATGTTGGGAATTTGTCATACTTTTTTTTTATTATAGTTTCAAGTATCTTGTATGTCTCTTCTTCCTTTATTTTTTCACCTCTGGCATCCCCTCTCCCTCCCAACAATTTCCATGTGTTCTCTTTTTTTCTACTGTACAATTATATTCCTGTCTGACATATAGAAAAAATTATTCTTCCGGTTCCAAAGGGCGAAGCAAGCAACATTCAGTGGTTTCTTCTGTCGAAAGGACTTCGATCTTTATTACCAAAGATATTTGTGACAGTTTTTGTTTAGTTTCATTTTTGCTTTACTCTCTCTCTCTCTCTTTCTCTCTCTCTCTCTCTCTCTCTCTCTCTCTCTCTCTCTGTCTGTCTGTCTCTGTCTCTTTTGTATGATGCTTCAGTATTGCTTGTTGCAAAATTTCTAGTATCAGACATCTTTTACGCATTACATTTTTATTTTTTATTTAAATACATTGTAAAATGTAATACACTTTTATATTATAAAATATTTTATTTAAAATATTTATATAATATGTAACAGAACCTTGAACGAGTGTGTTTGAAGACGCTCAGCCTATTTTTCAACTTGAACACACACACATATACAAATATATATATATATATATATATATATATATATATATATATATATATATTCATTATCGGAGTCTCCTGCGTAGCCTAGTCGGTAGCGCGCTCAACTTCTGTGCGAGCGGTCCCGGGTTCGATTCCCAATGGGAGCTCAAAATTTCGGTGTTGACCGAGCATCGTGAGGACAGTTGGGGAGCTGCTGTGAATAAAATACAGTGGCGATCACAGTTGAGAGCTTCGGCTCTCCTCTCCCAACTCGTCTGGTCAGCGTGGGAGCAGTAGACCAACTCCTCCCTTCGGAGAGAGGTCTCATCCAGTAGTGGATTGAATATGGCTGTAAATTATATTATTATATTTCATTATCATGACCAGTCTATAGAGCGAAAATTCAACAGTATCGAACTTGAGACTGAATGGCGACTGATTCACTGACTTCAGCCTCTCTCGTTTACTCTCTTCAGAACTTTTTCGTTTCTTATCTTCTGTATCCAGCTACTTTTTTAAAATTCTTCTTCATATCCACATTTCAAACGCTTCAAATTTTCTTTCTTCACTTTTTCGTAGAGTCCACGTTTCTGCTCCATACAACAGAATACTCCAGACAATAGTCTAATCTATATAATACAATACTCTATACAACACAATACTCCATACAATACACAAAACATCTAATCAATCTCTTTCTAAACTCTTTGTTAATCGATCCGCAGAATAAATTCCAATAAATTCCACTTCTTGGTGAATGATTGTTTCGTGATTGCTGTTCCCATCTTCACCTCTTCTCAGAATTCATATCCCACACATTCAGTAGTTTCTAAGATAGACAACGAAAAATTGGCAAGGACAGAAACCTTTATTGAAAAAATACATTAAAAATATAGCCATGTAGCCTTACAGACACGTCATTTTACCCTAGTCTTGAAGGACTGAAAGCTAAGAACATAACAACTTATTTAATATAATATCAAGTCCTGTTTTGAGTGACGTATAGATAAAATTTTAGTAAAGAAAGAAAAAAAACACATCTTACCTGACATTTTACTCTATTTTGTTTATTACAATGCCAGAACAAAAAAAAAAAATCTTCAGATAATAAAGTAAATAAATCATTTTTATAGTACTTTTCAAATGGGAGTGTGTTTTTCATTGAGGAGTCAACTTTGTCCAATCGCATAGCTCGTATTAAAGCAACAAGAAAGGAAATGAGATAGAATGAGGAACCGAAAGAGGGGGAAAGAAATCTGGCAACGTTCCGAGTGAATACTTATATCTGATTCGTTGTGAATGGAAACACCTTCTCATTTGGAAACGACTATAGAAATGATTGTAAAAATAAATTATCAACAATACTTATTCCTCAGTGATTGTCACATGTGATAATCACAGTTTGGTTTTATTCGGAAACTTGTTTTTGCTTTCTCTCTCTCTCTCTCTCTCTGCAACAGTATTGTTGGTGTTTGAAATCCAGTTTTTTTTGTTTGTTTTTTTGCTACGGCTTTCAGACGACCTTGAAACTACCTTAGCCAATATCTTTGAGTATGCAGCAAGACAAGAAGACTAGAGGAACCAAACAACTCTTTACATGTTGTTGGTAATGATGAAGGCGTATCTTCAGGACATGAAGAGAAAGATGTTGTCAGGGGGAGTGGGGCGGGGAGAGGAAGAGGAGGAGGAAGAAGAAGAGAAGAGAAGATATAAGTAAGTGATCGAATGGTAAGCGAGCAATTTAAGAGGGTGTCCCACTAAATTCCTTACATGCCACCAGATAGCGTATCATTTTTCTGCCTGGAGACGTCATCACTGCAAGTGGCTTACCAAATATGGAAACTTCCCAGAATTCCTCAGTTGAGGGCAGCGCGTTTTGTCCGTTTCTCTCTTTCTCTATCTTCTTTCTTTCTCTCTCCATTTAGAGCGCAAGGTCGAGGTTGATGCTCTTCCTGTTGCCTCCTGATCAGTGTTACCAGATGGAATTTCCTCATATTGGTTATTTTATTACCTTTTACTTGAATTCATTCCATAATCGTGACCAGCAGATGTATCTGCACACCTTGAAGCCCCGTCCCTCAAGTCCGAACCCTACACCCTCTAAATAAAACAAAATATTCTCAATAAAAAAGCATTAGGAAACAAGCAAGTTGAATGCCCTAAATTTAGTAGTATATCCCCTGATTTAAAAATTCTGGACGCACATGGACACACAACGTATTTTGAGAGAACGCTTCATAGAAATGTTTATTAAGAACCAGATAGGAAGTACAAATCCTTTCCACCAACAAGAAAGTGTGTTTGTGGGGGAGGGGAGGAATTTGGACGGTTCTCGACTGGAGTAAGCACTGTCGTTCACAGCATGTCTTAAAGATTATTTTACATTATATGCATACTATTTCTTGTGTTTTTAGGAATAGTTACGCACTGGAATCTCAGCAAGACACTGTAATTCAGGTAGTCCGTCCAACATGATCGGAAAAGTTGAAAAGAGTCCATCTTTAGCTGCTTGCTGCAAAGGCAATGTTCCATGATCCCAGCTGGGATTCAACTGAGGAAGTTTACATTCACGTTCAAATCGAAGATAGTCCCCCTCTCAATCTATCTATGTAACGCAACTGAGTTATCTATTGTACTCTTTTCCGTGACAAAATCCAGCATACTTCTGCTATGAGCCTATGGTTGCTACCTATGGGCAAACCAATTAAGATTCATGTGCTCTCTCAGCGCTTAGTGCTGCATTAGTCCGTTGAATGCGCACATTGATAGCAGAAACAAGTACACAGTCGGAATAAACGTACAGCCAAATTAAAACTAGTGTGCCGTGACTGCCTTTTTGTGGAAAGTATCCTGATGTCATACAACAGGGTTATACAGTATTGTCATGTGGGTTGCATAAACTGCACGGGGATCAACATATTTGAAGTGATATTTCCGCTATTTTTCTTCAAAGGATTAACTAAACAGACTTTACAGCACATGTAGGACCTTGACCTGACAGATAACTTTCATGTTGGGGGGTTCCAGTCGTCGATATATAGAATCAATATCGATATGAGAAAACATATCGAAGCTTAGATATTGAAACTTGTTAATATGGATTCTATATTTAATTTCGATAGTTTAGTTTGATATCTCGATACGATATTTTGATATTTTTCTTCGATATTTTCGTTCGATATTTAGTTATTATGGTTCGATATAGGGCTATAAGTTCGATATTTCGATATATAGTTGAATATCGAACTCTGCATCGATATTAGATCGATAAAGAATATCGTGCCACAAGCGTGAAACTTCATCAGTCGCTTAAACAGAGGCTTAAAAGCCTACCTATATCGTTGCTATGACAACGGCTACAAGTGTGCCGCGTTGGGAATTCTAAAAATGACCTTAAAATGCTTCTAGGTTGGTGACGTACAGTGCTGAATTAAGCTATTTTGGGGCCCTGGGCTATTAATTCTGTTACGGCCGCTATTAACTATCCCCTGTAGTTTTAAAAATAGCTGATTTACGTTTGGCAGGGTCCCTAAACGAGTGGGGGATCTGTGATCCAAGCCCCTTTAGACTCTCCCTTAATCCATCTTTGGTGACAAGGAAAACTCATTCTTGAAACATGGGAGAATATTATTCAATGAATAATGAATCTTGACTCCAGGCAATTGCCCTGTTCATTCGTGCTATTAATATTCTTCCAGGGAGTGCGTTATGTGTAGGAAGTATTAATACACCAAGCCCCTGTCGTCCAGACGGTAACATCACGGACTTTGAAGCTATAATGAGTAGGTACGCAGGTTTGTTACTGACCATCCACAGTAAATTTGTTGTAGGTTTTCTCTCGGTATCACCGGGCGAATCTCGGAATGATACCCGTGACGGGCGTAAGCCGTAGTGCTGTTACCGCCCATAAATTCATTTTATCTATCTATCGAAATGATATCTTAAGCAAGACTACTAGCCGATAACATCCTCTACCCTACCCTGAGCCAAAGATGCCAAAAAGCCATAAATAAAGGCGATTGTGAATGGCTTAAGCCGGTAATAAAAATTAAAAATAGTTTGGCCAGTGTAACTGTTGTTATTGAAGACGAGAAAACTGTATTTTGGGGAGGAGATGACTTTAGAGACATTATCCTAACTAGCACTCTTTTCACGAAACACAATGCCCTTTCCGATCAAAGCAGAATGGGTATATTGTAAAATTGCAATTGAAATAAAATAATATCTAATATTATGCAAGATTTTCGTTTTTAGTGAGATCAGAGTAACGAAAAAAGTTAGAATTTTTGAGCAATTTATTTTCTGTACATTACATTATTCTTTGCCAAATGATACTTCTACCTTCACTTGCCGGGTTTACATTGATTACCAGTGAATCTTTTTAGAGGATCGAAATTAATTATTTTGTTTATCTTCAATTTATATAAAATTGTAGTTACAATAAAGTTAGAAGCATGTTTTTAGCTCTTATAACATTCGCGTGCAAATGACCTACATTTATTTTTCTTAGAAGAGACGGCACTGTTGCTAGCCCCTTGAAGAACGGCTATGCGTTTTGTTTTCTCTTTCTTTACGCGTCCCTTCAGTCAATTGCCTTTGTAATAATCGATATAAGTTAGGTAATGTTCAACTCTTCAGTGCCTCTTGAAAGGAGACCCACCCCGCTAGTTTAGAAAGATGCCAGCGTGCATTCATAAAAAAGTATACAACTTATTGCAGAAGCCTTACCAGCGTTTAACAGACGTTTCACTGAAGATGTTTGACCGTATCAGTAAGGGCAAGCAAGTATAATGTCGATTTTTAATTTTTGAAACAAAAATTGAGTTTCCACTTTCTGATCTACTTCTTCTCTTCCAACTATGTCCGTTATTTGTGAGAGAATCGTTAGGGGCAGATAGGAATGTGTTAATCAATTAAATATTTTGTCAGAGCTGCAACTAGGGAGGAGCATAGGGGGTATGTGTCCCGGGCGCCGGGCTGGGGAGTTCTATATGAAGATTAGGAGAGGGTGTTGTAGACTTTTGGCTTCTTCGAAGCGGCTCCAAAAATCAAAGTTTGTGCCCCCTTGCAAAAATAGAAGCTACGGCCCTGATTTTGTTGTTGATTTGATTTTCTTTCTAATTCAGACAACATGAAGCTTCTAAAGACGGAATCAACTATTGAGTGGGATCCGAATCACGGTCCGGTTTGAATCCGAGGCAGAATGCGGATGCACAGATCAACATGCGATACCACTCGCCACCAAAATAGTCTTTCGCCCCACTCTATCTGTTTTCCTTCCATGAAGTTTACAAGATGCTAATCTTACTATCCATAAACATTTGTGTGTATGAAAGCAGACTCTTGTTTTAATGATTTGGAAAGTAAATAAATAAAATAAAATAAAATAAAAACAATAAAAGCCAGTGAAATGTCCTAGCGTTCGACATCAGGAACGATGAGTTAATTTAATCAAGAACTAAGGAAAGCGATGATCTCTAACGGTAGGTGGTAGCACTATCTGCAGACTCGACGAAAGAGAATTGGAAGCCTTCGAAATGTGGACATAGAGAAGATTAGCTCGATACAGAAGATACGCGATGAAGAAGTGCTGAATAGAGATTAACAAATACTGGACAGAAATTAAAAACAATTGAATTGAATTGTTAAGGTCTTTAGGCAACTTTGGCTCAGGTCAGCAAATTAAGAAGAGAACAAGAATCTGGTATAGGACACTGACTACGCAGAAATTGTATACTAAATGATTCAATTGAAGGTATGGTTGAAGAAAAATAGGAAGAGGGAGAATCCCACTCTTAGTACGCTAAGAGAAAACCGTGAAGTGTGAGTAAATGGATAAGGCTTAACGTGATTTGAAGGACCTGCCGCTTTCGACAGATTGCTAACAATGATGCTGTTCTATATTGGCAGATTGTGAAACTGGTCTGCCTTAGAAAGTTGTTCAAAATTTCCAAGTTTACTGTCAGAGATTAAAGTTCTTCTTATTGATTTAAAGGTTTTTGACCGTGTCAATTTTTTATTTTGACCGTTTTAATTTTGACCTTGTAAATTTTTAATGTTCATTTCAATTTTTAATTCTCTATTTTCATTTCCTAGTTGAAACAGCTTCATTGCTATAAATTTGAATATTCACTACAACAATCAAGCGATTTCAACAATGTACAAAATAGAAAATTAAAAAGAAGCCACAAACAGAAAACATTAAATAGTTATGAAATTTCATTTGTGAAAGTTTGAACTTTTTCATATTTGGATTTAGAATTGAATTGAATTCAATTTATTTATGAGCTTTAAGCACCTATGACTCGGGTCAATTTGGTTTTGAAGAAGCAACATTAGAAATTTATGCAAGCAAATAATAGCCTACATTAGAGACATAAGTATATAGTGGTCCATCTAGTGTTTTATATTGCTGATATACAACGCAAACTAACGAAAATAGCAGACAAAGCTTTAACTACATTTCTATAGTTTAAATACAAATAGGGCGGTAGCATCTAGGCAAGTTTCTTAGTACTAATGCCCTCACTGGACGAGCTTTGTAATCAAGAAAGCGAGGGTCGATTCTCGATGAACACGAGTGATTCAGATTCCACTTGAAATCATATATTCCATCCATAGAGATATCCTGATTCTACGGTAGACAATAGCCAACCACTGTAGCCTCACCTAAGCCAGGAACCTCTTAGGATACAACTCTGCCTCTGGTCAAAACACTCATCATCGTCATCTTCTAGCAATAGGTATAATATTAGATCCCACAAAGTTATCAGTTTTAAGGACAAAATATTTTTTACTTGTGGCTGAGTGGTAATTTTCATTGCTTTATACTGTCCTGAACTTAATCAATACTCGGTGTGGACATAAATGGTTGGGACCTACTTTAAACTGTAGGTCCCTTTTTTTAGAACGTTGTATAACGCTATGGCACGGTATAAAGATTCACATACGTTAGGAAGTACAACAAACGCAATATTGGTAATTCGGGAAAATTAGTAAGGACCTGGCAACATTGACTATATAGTATTGCTTGAGGGCAATGTGAATGGTAGGTGCGACGTTTGGAGGGGGCGGGGGAGGAACGATTCCATCAGCTTCCTGGATCCTCTGACGTTACTTCTAGGTGGATTTAGATTGTAGAGTGACGCAAAGCATCATGGGATGGGATAGTGGTTGAGGAGCCAGGTGCAAGATTGTTCATGTAAATATTTGGTGCTGTATTTTTTTTCTCTTTCCTTTTTACCATACTGGAAAAGATCTTTTTTTTTCCTCAACTGCAAATATTTACGTGAAAGGACAAAGTACTACAAATTTAAACTCTGTGCCGTCTTTTGAAAAAGGGCCTTTTTCATGAGAGTGGCCAGATGATTTGTTTTTTCAAAGCTTTGCTTTTCAAGTTTTAGCAAATATCATCCTTTTTCTCTGCAAAATTTGCAGAACGAGGGCTGAAAGAGTAGAATGAAAGCAGACCCACTTTTCTGAGATGAGTGGTATTGCACACAAATGGTATCAAATGGGTTTGTTTGTATATACAATAGTTGTAGTAACCTTTTTCGCCCTAGCGACAAACATGAGTGTATAAAGTTACTCTACATACGCTTTCAATTTGATGACTGGATGATAGATGTGGAGTGGGAGAGGGAAGTGTAACAGTGAGCGAGCCACTCAAAAAGTCCTTTTTTGTGAAAATGGATATTCTTTTACCGGGTCTTAAAAAAAAAAAAGGAATCAAAATTTACTTAGGATGACAGCGTGTGGGAGTTGTTTTTGTCATTCAGCTTTTTCTTACCTTTTCTTTCCCTCCCTTTTTGTAAAGCGACCGTTAGACGAACGCCTCGAAATGGAAAGTAGGTAGAAATCAAAAGAACGCATACAAGATTCGGAATCAGCTGTATCAATTTACCTTCCTGTTTTCAATTTTTGGTTACCTTCCGGTGGGCTTTTGTTTGACCTAAAATGTCTCGCACGAGCCATTCCCTCACTTTTATGTTAATCATCCTGAAATGCTATGCAACCCAACTATCGTTAGGGATAAACTGGTTATCTAACGGAAGAGAGGATAATATTCATTGGTGCTTCGCGTTAGTCCTGCTCTTATCAAGTCATTCCCTCACTACCATGTCAAACCATCCTAAAATGTTATGCTACCCAACATATCTAATCTAATGAAAGAGAATGACTTATTGACGCGTTGGTACTGTTTTTAGCGCTACCATCGACTTTTTTGAATAACTGTTTTTTGTCCGTCTACAATGACGGCTAGGTGAAAACATGAGAGAAAACTTGTAAGATATTGTTTCAATTAGAATTTTTTGGCGATTTGTAATCAAGTTTGCGTCTATATTCATATTTATAGTGGTATTCCATATTTGTATTTTCTTTATTTTGGAATTTTAGGTGCTATGGAAGTAACATGTCCGTCGAGTTTTATGAAAATAATTGCTGACATGTAATTTATTTATCTGTGCAAAAGGGGCAATAATAAAATTTTGCCAACAATGAAATGATAAATTATCTATACAGCAAATTAACTTTTCTGTGTAAGAAGGTCAATAATTAAACTTTACCAACAATGAAGTGATAAGTTATCTACAGAAAACTAAGCAAATAAAAACTTATATAAACCAACCCACAACAAACACTGACTTGTGAGCATCTTCAATGCAAGTGTGGTTTCATATGGTTAGATGTAGACGAGTTTCCAAATGTCTTTTGCTATATTCGAGTATCATACAACCGCTAGAGCCCTGTATTCCATATTCGTAGCCCTACTCCATATGTACTCCTTCCTCCACAATTTTTAGCAACTAAAATTTGTGTTTGATTTGCAATTTATTTGCGCGATAAGGTCCTGCTCTAGGTTTGCGCTATATCTTGTTAGCGCTTGTTTTGTATTGGTTGTAAATTATTGGGAATATTATTGTGGGACATTCTGTATTCTTGGTTCGTGTTTATTAAGACAACTAAGGGAACTGATAAAAGCAACTTTATGGAAGAAACTTTCGAATCTTCAGACAAGGATAAAAGAAATAAGTGTATGACGTATGTGTAGACAAAGAATTTATAGAATGCATTTATTTCTGTAATGGCATTTTTCTGATAACTGGAGAATTTAATTGTTAAAAAAATGTAAAAAAGAAAAAAAAGTGTTACTGTTACTATGTAGTATTGTGGAGGTTGAGTAAATGTGGAATGTTCGTTCAAGTTTTTATCTTGAATATGATTACTGTACGTGAGTTGACAGGAAATAATGGGAGCCCTCTTTTCCGTTTTTAAAAGGCAAACTCCAATATCCATTTGTAACAAAAATTACCTAATAGTGCTGTGAGTTTTCATGAGTCCATCAGGAATTAATGCTAATGGGTGTGAAGTTGATGACAAAAAAGTGGATCACCGTGTGTTCACTTTGCAAAACTTTGCACAACTTTTCCGCTCTTCATAAAATAATTATAATAATATTTTTTGTTTTACTTATTTCCTTTTATTTTTCATTTTTCTATTTATCTGTTGTGCTTTCTTTATCTTTCTAATTCTTTTCGCATTCTTTTTCTTCCTTTCTTTCATTGTCTTCTTTTTTTTCTTATTTTTGATCGCATTCTTTTTTTTCTGTCTGACGCTGTCTTTTTCTTACTAATTCTTTTCGCATTTTTTTTTCTTTTCTTTCTATTTTTTTTCGCATTTATACTACTTCTTTTCGGATTATTTTTCTTCTGCCTGTATGTCTGTCTTGCTTGCTTTTTTGATCTTTTTAGCTCTGTTTGACATTTTGTTTCTTCCTTTATTTTTATCTGTCTTTCTTTTTCTTTCTGTTTTTTTGCAAACCTTTTTTTCTTTCTTACTTATTTGTTTTTCCTCTTCTTTCTTTCTTTCTGTTTTTCTTATTTCATGTTTTCTCTATTTTGTTTTCTGTCACTGTGTCTTTCTTTCTATTTGCTTCACTTTCTTTTCCCATTTTCTACCTCCCTTTCTTTTCTATCTTATTTCTATTTTCTCTTTCTGATTTCTCGTTTCCCTTCCGCTTTTTCCTTGTCCTTTCTTTTTTCCCCTCTGATCTTTCTCTTTTTTTAGTTTATTTCATTCTTTTCTTTCTTTAATTTTCGTTTTCCTTCTTTTAATTTTGTTCTCCTTTTTCCTTTATTTTCTTGAAGTTTTCCTTTACTGCCTTTTCTTTTTCCTTTATATATATTTTTTTTCCTTAGTGCTCAAGATTATATTCTATTGGGGTTGGAAGGCCGGATGGAAGGAGACCATTGGGAAAACCGAGACGTCGTTGGGAGGACAATATTAGAAGAGATCTTCGAGAAGTACGTGTTCGTGATGTAAACTGTCTTGATATTACCCAGGATAGAATCCATTTGCGAATGTTTGTTACTGCGGCGATGAACTTGCAAGTTCCATAAGCCATAGAGTTAGTTAGTTAGTGTTCAAGAGATGGCAGCACTTATGTATTTTAAACTGTAAAATTTAAATAAGTAATTTGCACATTTAACTCTTTTATATATGCTTTTAAAAGTGTATAGTTTTTCTATTGTCCCTTTCTTGTTAATTCACATGTAATTGTAATTACTTGCAATTACATTATTACTAAACCAGAACAAGAGGTCAAGGAGCGTCGCACGCAATCGACGTAGAACCCAGGAACAACAGCCACTCCAGTACGAAAATAATGACATCCCATATCAGCGGAGCGTCTTGGAGTCTGTTTAAACCGGGGCCTAATATTTTCATTTCATACCAACAATATAAGAAAAAGAGCCTTACGCAAAGTTTCAACGCCATATACTATTCTGGTCTCAGCTCTAGCACATGAAACAATGGTTTATGTCTTTAAGATGACAATTCTCAGCACTTTAACATATGCCTGCCTACCCTGGTAAAATGCTATTACTACTCATTTGCGTAGACTTGAACAGGTGCACACAAAGGTTGGACGTATAATCACATGCCATGATCGATACACAAGATATATTCAAATTTTGGAAGATCTAACATTAGATACAATAATAGACACGCTTATAGGCACATGCGCAAAAAAAATTGGCTCACACTACCTAGAGAAGACAAAGAAGCTATTGGAGCAAAAGACAAGTCATATTGTCACAGGAACACGTACAAAACATCCCTGCCTTAATGGGGAATTAACTAGTAAATTTTAAAAAGAATCTGATCTGCGACACTTGAAGGAAGAGGCTAAATAATTAAGTGCATTAAATATATAAAAATAATTTAAACAACTTGTACAAAAAGTAAATATTATTCTGTTTATGCGTACCTAAAAAGAAAGTATGGAGCGCGCTTTCATATACAGCCACTTTTTAAATTTTTGAATTAGCGCGTCTCATGCTTTTCTTTTTATTCATGCATAAACAATTTTTTTTTTATTTTGTAGTATGTCTTTAAAAAGTTTTTTTTTTCACTCAAATCCTAAAGTGTTCTGCAACCAGTCAAACGCCAAATCACTGCAGGCGTAATATTAATGAGTAATACGCATAATATTAATACTAATTAATAATACGCATACGCGTAATATTAAAATATAATTAAATGTGTTTTTAAAATATATAGAAACATATTAAAGTTACAAATGGAATATTGTATTGTCACCAGACGTACGTCGCTGTACAAAATTTCATCATTCTATGACGTCGGAAATGAATTAACGTTGCAAGATTTGAGGACACTACGAACCATCGTGAATTAAAGAAAAGAATGTACAAATGTAAAGCAATTTAAATTAAATCACGATAAACAGTTTATCGAGTCAGGGATTAAGGCCCGATACTCGGTCCAAAACTCCACAAATTCCCGTACCCGTGAACATAACTTTGATTTGGAACCAGGAATGTTTTCAGGAATCCCTTGTACACCCGTTTACTTTGGAGCCGTCTAACTGCTCTTTTTTTTTCTTCCTGTATTTATTTTATAGAAATGAAGGCAAAGTTATTCACAATTGGGAACAAAAACAGATTGACGTTGTTCACTATGAGATTAGAAGCATTGGCGGTGTGGGTTTCACCAACGTTCGTTAGTAAAATAACGAATCTTTCTCACTGAATTTTAAAGTAATTAACGATTCGTTAAAGCCTTAAATGAGATTAGTAAAACCATCGTTGGCATTCCAGGCAAGCTCACTTAAAGGCAAAGTCGCAATGTTAGGGCAGTAATCCAAGTATAAATTAAACCATATATTTTTTCGATATCTATCTACTTCATGCAATTTTTAAAAATAATCTTGCAGATATAAGAAAGGTATTAGAAACAGTGAGTGGAAATAGCTTTTGTTGTATACCATAAACCCAAGATTTAGACGAGATAGTCCATATATTTATGTTGTTTAGTAGTGATTCATCCACAAGATTAATGATCGAGACATGAATTTGCATCATGATATCAGACACGTCTGACGGATTGCCTTGTCTACATCATAATGTAATGTTCGTTACAAAGCCAGTGAAATTCCTTGCATACATTGAAGTTTGAACCTTTGCTTGTATTGCTGCCAAAATACTCACACGGTTCGCTGACAGTGATTGTAATTGGAGATAAGATTATGTGGCGTTTCTCCAAAGAACTTTCTTTGGTACAGTTGTGAATTGGATTCAAGTTCATAGGTTCTTATTTAAAAAAAATAGGAAGCGAAGTACAAAAAATACAGTGTTTAAACAAACTTTGGTTCTGTCAAAGCCTCTTCAGACGCGGTCACCATCTGCTCTTCTTAAATTGCTACCATTCGCGAATACAAAAATTGAATTACGGGTTTAACACAAAACCATAATCGCGCTACAGCAGCGCTCCAAACAGTTGTAGTAGCTGGTTGCCACAAAAAAAGTGGCGCTGCTCGTCGCAATATCAGGAATTCAATTGTACTTTTCAGAGCTGCAGCCACGCTACTTTGTTAGTAACACGTTCGTAGCGCGACGGTAGTGGTGGTGCTAACAGCCGAACAGAGGCATCCCAATGCCGCAAGTCTCCATTTCCCTGAGTTATCTATAGCAGAAGGAAACTATTTCTTCGTCTAATCTTCCACTGTATGAGCACCATGGCCAAAAGTGTATTTTCTATCTCTGTATCTCCGGGTAGGTATCTCTTCCGTAAATCCAATAGGTCTACCATCGCGATACGGATAAAAATAGTACAGTTTTAGCTATAAATTCAACGAATTCTCGAGTTGTTTCAATGAATAATAACTCATTTTAGAATAAGGACATTACTATGAGTACTTACCGTCCGAGAACTTTATAATGTGTGCCTTCTTTACATATTACGTTGTGCTGTAAACGTAATATAGGACCAAACATAGAACCTTGAGGAACACCATTTTCAATCCATATTTTTTTAGAGCTCTCAGATAAGTTTCTTTCCTGAATTATGACTATTGCTTTATCTCTGTATGGCTTCATTAGGTTTAAAAGTAGATATCAGGCCTAACGTTTTTTTTTTCATTTAGCAATACTTTATGACTTAGGAAGTCAATAACTTTGCTTATAGCAACATTAAAAAAAGCTTAAAACTGAATATTTCTGGTTAATGTCATGTAACATTGTTTGTATACAAATTTTTAGATTTCATTGTTTTTGTTTTCTTTCTCACAGCTGAACCAAGTTCATTGAGGAATTTTACTCTTGTTTATAGAAAGACTGCGTAATTTCCGTTTTATGATTGTCCCAAAGCAGTTCCCTGTCAAAACTATTAAGATTCTATTTATCTTTCTTTGCTACTTTTTTCTCCATTCTTATAGTTTTAAACATTGCGATGAACAAACTGTTACTAAAACACTTCATCAACCAACAAAGCTTAAGGGTTAATGTAAAGCAACGATCTCCAACAAAAGATGGCAGCACTACCTCCTTATATGTTTAATGTATTTTTATCGTTGCATGAAATTTCAATGCTGCTCCTACAGATTCAAGGCTAGAGAGCTCTCACTTTCAGGGAAGAAAGTTCATAACCGATTCAAGAGTTCGATCAATGCCGATTTTATATTTTCGTTTTTCTTTATTGTTGAAATTGTTTCATTGTTGTTGTGAATATCAAAACCTATAACAACGAAGCTCTTTCAACAATGAACAGAAAGGAAAATTAAAAATCGGCATTGATCGAACTCTTGAATTGGTTATGAATCTGAAAGTCAGGAGCAGCATTGAAATTTGTTGCAATAAAAATACATTAGAGATATACGGAGATAGTGCTGCCATCTTTTGTTGGAGATCGTTGCTTTACATTAGCCTTAATGCGAGTGCTTTGTACTAGATTAGTAAAGAAATCGCTTGACGAATCAAGCGAATCGAGCGGGCGTAGTTCAGTTGATAGAGCGTTGACTTAGCACTCTGAAGGTCCTGGGAACGATCCCATCCTGGCTGAGGTTTTTTTTCAGGGTTTCTCCTTAGTCATACCGTGCAAATACCGGAATGGTAGTAGTACTTACAAACAAGTCCCTCTGGCTGACTACATTCCAACATCCCTTCCTCCACCCTATTCCAGCCGGAGCCTGAAATGCCTAAAGGCCATAAATAAATTTAAAAAAAAAAGCTATTTTGGGAACTTTCTACCGGGGTGTTACGATTTCGTGAGGTATGCGTAGATGCGTCACTGAAATTTGCAACAATATGTATGTCAGAAAGTTAAGGAACATGAAAATCAAGAAAGTGTACTTTTAAAGTTCTCTTTTCTTATAAAAGAAACACTGATAAGAATTTTAAACAATATAATTTCTGGACCGAAAAACTGACTCTGTACAGACCGAAAAACGGAATTCTGTCTCGCAGCTACGCTCATCTACACAGAGAAGAAAAAAAAGGTGAGAGTGGAACTGGAAAATGGCAACGTCGAAATCTCTCCACTGGCCTAGCTCTTACTCTTCCGCCCCACCCAAACTTTCATAACTTCGACTATAGATTAGAACAATTTGAAGAACCTCAACTCTCCATTTCGTGTAACTCCTGTCAGAAGTACAGAACTAAAAATGAGAAATAATAAATATATTATGACGTCAATTAAACTGACAATAAATGGTTAACTAAATTTAAGAGAAGATATTAGCAAAATTATTATTTTTAAAAAAAAATGAATGACGCTTTGAAATTATACAAGTCGATTGTATGTAGTAAGTTGGAAAAGTAAAGGTTGTATTTCACGAAGACGTTTTCAATTTCATTTGAAAGATTATATTGCATATACCATTATTAGTATGTTGTAAATAAAGAATAATAAAAATGCGTGACTAGCTAGCAATAACTAGTTATTACAATTCATACTAAGAAACGAAGAAAATAACACTTCTTTTTCTAAGCAAAATGAAAGCTACAATGATGATCAAGAAGTTATTAAGATCAAAGTAATAATGCGAAATTGAAATTTCAAACAAACAATAAAAAAAAAGAAGGCTAGTTTCATAACACGTTTTTAGTCTAATATTCCTTCTGTACGTTACGTGTTTATTATTATTATTATTATTTTTTTTTTTGTGAACCCATGATGACATAGTGTAAGCATATGATTTAGTTTTACTGCTCTCATCTTCTGAAGGACACTTACTGATTTTTTTTTTATTATTTTTTTTTCTAACGAACCAACGCGAAGGAGAACGGGAGCGGCGGCCTCTATTGTGTTTTGCACGAGGAGAAAATTTGTTCCACCCCAGAAGATAAGTAAAGAAAAGAAAAAGTAACAAATACATCCACACACACACGGCCTGAGCCATAGTTGCCTAAAGGCCTTAAAATAAAATTCAATTCAGTACCAACACACACACACACATACACAAAGAAAAAAAAAGTTGTCTTCCTTGTGGGTAGAAAGAATGAAAAAGAGATTGATTGTGAAACAGCCAGGAAGGACGTGAAAGAAAGAGTTGCAAACCCCAAATTTAAATCACTAACATTATTGTTAATTTAGTTTCAATCTCAAATGCTAGATGGTAAGTAAAATGTCATATTTAGGTGCTGTTGAAAACTGAAAATGATTGTCATGATTCTATAGGCTAAGAATGAGCTTACTTACTCAGAATCCTAATATTAAATAAAACTAGTCACTAATTAAAATTATATATATTATTTTACAATCATGCTAAGTTCGGTGCAGATATGAATGGTATAAAACGCTTTTGCAAATATTGAATTTTGCAATAAGATGACAACACTGACTGGTACTTTGGTATTGAAGTCTTTGAGGCAATTTGACTCTGGCCAAATGGATGATGGGTGAATCCGTGGATTGAAGAAAGTAGGAGGAAACCAGAGAACACCGAGAAAAAAAACAACGCACACAGTGTTTGTTCACCACAAAGCCAACATGGTATGAGTAGGGATCGAACCAAGGGCCCCCACGCACCAGAGGTGAGCGCTCTACCACTGAGCCACCGCCTTGAATGGTGCACTAAAAATGGTACAGTTGGAACATTTGGGATCTTATGAGGGACATCAAAATCCTGGAGAAGGGACTTAGTTGAGGAAGGAAGCTATTGTTATTTTTGTATTTTAGCATTTGGACTCAGTTTAAAACAAGGTTGGTAACTCTGATTAGATTATATGAGAGAAGGGGGGTTCTTTTTAAACTTCCCGTTCCATTTTTATTGTTAGTGTGCGAAAAGAAAATAAGGCAAGCACGAGTCAATGGTCACACATGTTATATATATATATATATCTCTCTCTCTCTCTCACACACACACACAGAAAGAAAGTGAGAGAGAAAGAAATACAGGTATTCACAAAATTAAAAAAAAGCTAAGAGATGGAACTACTACTTCTATACAGCATGCTGATATATATTTTATTTACTTCCCCCCCCCAAAAAAAAAATCTTCCCATTGTTGATACATACAAGTTGAGAACCGTAGTCAATGGATTTGTTGAGGAAGAATGAGAAGTACATGGGGATGGGAATTGAGGGCCAAGGGAAGATTATTTTAAAAGAATAACGACATCGCCTGCAGAGAAATACATATAGTTCGTAAAATAGACCATAGATCAGGTTTGTGGAGTACCTGTCATCATCGTAGGGCTTTTTTTTTAAAAAAAAAAAAAAAAATGTGAGTCTTTCGTCCTCTCCGCGGTTTCTTTGACCTTTTGCTGTGATAGAGGTGTCACGTCAGTTAAGACCACAAGCAAAAAAAGAAGAAAAAAACGAACATAAATGTCTCTCTAAGATTTTATTAATGGGCTACTTACGTAATGTCCAATAATTATAATTTGCGTCATATCTTCCTTTCCAGGTAATGAAATTCTTTGGTGGGGTTTGCTTTTATTCCTCTTTTGTTATGGGCCAAAATATTAAGATTGCATGGAACCATAAATCTGAGTACACTTAAAAAAATTCAGAAACGTTTCTGGAAGAAGCTAGACAACCATAGATACCTAAAATATTTCCAGTAGCTTTCTATTAATAATGATGATAATAATAAAGCAGCCATCATTAAGTTTTCAGGAATACTGGCAGCAAAAGAGAAGTAATACAAATCTCAACCAAGATTTGACCATGGGTTGTCTAGTTAGATGTCCAGCGTCTTACTGGCTGGACTATACAAAGCCACCGTAGTTCAGTGGTAGAGCGTTTGTGTAGCATTCAGGAGGTCCCAGCGGCTGACCATCCTGACTGAGGTTTTCCTAGGGTTTTTCCTTAGTCACACCAGGCAGATGTCGGCATGGCATCTTCATCATAGGTCTTGACCGACACCTTCCTTAATCCTTTCCCCTCCCTTATCCCGACCTGAGCCTTAGATGCCTAAAGACCATAAATAAAATTCAATTCAACTGACTGAACTAAACTACCAATGATAAAAGGACAGAAATACGTTACATGAAGCCCGAAACCACAAAGTTACTCCCACGACTTAAGCCACGTTTTAATAACTTTTTTTTCTACCTGTCGATTAGAGATCGCAATCCCCATTCACTGAGAATATCTGCTAAAGTGTTTAATCAAAATGGCGGCAGCAAACCCTTGATCAAAATTACATGTTTCGCTACGATAAGAAACAGTTCTTTCGTTCTGCGCATGTGCGAACATCACATGAACTGAAAATTGAGAACTTCCACTACCATTTTGCAGGGTTACTGCGAATAATAAACTTTATCGGAAACATTACGGGTTCTATCCAGGTTAAGATCAAGCCAGTTTTCATCACTAATACTTACTTCTCGAAGATCCCTTCTAGTATTGTCCTCCCAACGTCGTCTCGGTCTTCCCTTTACCTCGCTGTCGACTTATGTAACTTTTCCATTTGTCAATTAAAGATCAGAATTCCCATTCATTGAGAATATGTTCCATTTCTATGAAAGCAAGCGATCAAGATGGCGAATGGCAAACACTTGATGTCTAGTCAACATCGTGTGTTGTGTTGATATAACACAAAAAAAGGGTTAACAGTAATAATTATGTTGTAATTGGGCATTTCTTTACTGTGTAGAGAGTTTAAACTTTCAGAGAACAAAGTTGATAACCATTTCAAGAGTTCTATCCGTGCCGATTTTTCTTTTCTTTTTTGTTCATTGTTGAAAGAGCTTCATTGTTATAGGTTTTCACTACAACAATCAACCTATTTCAACAATGAACACCACAGAAAATAATATCTTCTTGAAATTATTATGAATTTGAACTCTCTAGGTTTGAATTTATAGGAGCAGGATTGAAATTTCATGCAGCGAAAAATTCCATTAGAGACATACGGAGGTAATGTTGTCATCTATTGGTAGAAATCGTTGCTTTACAGTTTACACTAACCTTAAGCTACACCCTCAGTATTACTCATTCTCATTGGATTATTTCCTGACCTTTGAAGATTCTGGTATTCTTAACTCTTAATCATCCTCTTGAATTGAGTGGCGTTATCACAAAATTAGGTTACTGCATTTTTTTTTCGATTTTCAGATTTTAACCTATTCTAATGTTTTTGGGTTCAGGATACTGTTTTTGGTTCACCTATTCCATTCTAAAATTCCAATATATCATATTTTTTATAAGGAATTTTTTTTAATCGTGATATGGTTTGTATACTTTAAGAAACAGCTCTTCTGAAGAAACATGTTTTTATAGATATCGAGTTTCGTGAAAACGCTTACCTTTTTCACCTGTAACTCACTGAAACAATACTTTTCTAATGATCAGGTGACCTGGGTTCAAAACCTCGAAACTAACCATTCCAACAAAGCTTTTTATTACACCTCAGTCGCACAAGGTGAATGCCGGGACGGTACATTGAAAAAATGCAGAGCGACTGTCTTTCATATTCGAAGCCAACCTGGTAGCCATGTGGGTTGAGGCGCTAAGTCAGCGACTCGAAGGTTCTGTGTTCGAATCCGGGCTGGGGTATGGATGTAAATTTTAACTAGCATCGGCTTTATAATCGTGACGGGCCGAAGTCAAAGTTACTACAAATGGCTCATAAAAATTAAGTTTATAAGTTGTTTTTTTTCATATTCGATACACGGTAAAGTAGGGATGACGAAATCTGGATAAAATTTTATCCGGACACAGGATATATTCCGATTTAGTATATCTGGAAAACGGCAATAAAAACGAATGAAGGATATCGTGGCATAAAGTTTGAATGAGGGTTAAAATATAGAATAGATAACGGCATCCGGATATTATCCGTCATGCGGATTATTCGGTTTCTGTAAAACTGATACCGGATAACGTGCCATCCGATATCCAGTTTGTTCGACCATCCCTTGAATAAATTAAGATGTATAACATGAAAGCGTATCACCTTCAGGTTCTGTAAAGGGCTTATATTTTTATAGTTTCAATATGCATATAACAAATTAATTTTTGTAATTTAGAAGAAAGGTGCGAAATTGCTGTTTACGGATAACGCGATAATGAATACGTGTAAGTTATTTTACAATGTACATATTTATATCTGCAAGGTCGATCTACAATGTCTATGCAAAGTACGTAGTAAATAGTATGAGCAGGATAAGAGGGGGAGGGGGAAGAGAATGTTAGTAGTACTGGAAGGCATAGAAAGAAAGAGAGAGAGAGAGCACAAGCAAGAAAAAATAAAACATGACATCCACTGCGTTAAGTATGGCCTTGTCGGACAAGCATTTGACGTTGGAGATAGGCGGTAACAGCATATTATGTGACAAGCGGTATTTTCAGTGCGTTCAAAATGGTACGCAATAAAAGTGAAAAGAAATTCTTGACTTCAGTTTTCTTTATTTGAATGAAGGTCGTAACAATAAGAGCTGAAGTTTGGCTTCAAAACTGGAGAACATCTTGATTTTGTAGTTGCTGTTCTTCTTCTGGCCTCCTGAGATGAATTGGATGATGTTCAAGTCATTTCTTAAACACAGTGTTTAGTTCAAAAGGTTTTGTGTCATTTTATTTTTGTGCATTCGTATCTGTTGGATAACAATTATAATATACCAGTCGGTACCGTCGGAGACATAGCATGAGCACTGGAGAGGCACACGTGGGTTCGATCTCCAGTGCCAGCCATCCTAACTGAGTTTTTTTCTCAGTGTGACCCACATAATACTGGGATGATATGTCGTCAAAGACCGTGGTTGCCACCTTACGTCATGCTTACCTTCTGAAGAGTGATCACCGAGGGGCTGCATCTCCCAGACGTAACAGGCTGACCAATATGTTCCATAACATGAATTAATAATAAGTGGCAGGTTTCTTGAAGTTATTTTTGCCTTCTCTGTTAGTTCTCATTTTACTTCTTGTTTCCAGGCTTAGTGTACGGTTTTTGTCTTCTTCTTCCTCCTCTCTTTCCTTCATTCATACATTCAATACCGTCTTTCAATACTATGAAACCGGATTGGCACAAAGGTTCGAGTTTGGATGCCGGCCATTTTTACTTTTACCAGTTTTTTTTCCACAGTCAGCAGGCACATTTGTGACGATATTATGCAGTAGACGCTTCTTCAGAACATAAATTGAGTCGTTTATTTAAAAAACGGCCCATCAAAAACAATCCAGCAACTTGCCTGGCTATTTTTCAACAAGGCCTTGCCAAAATTGAACTGCAAACACACTAATACACTCTCTATACTTCATTTGCACTAATTTTGCACTATAACTTAGTACAAGGCTAATTTTTGTGTCGTGCTATTGTAGTACAACACTAAGTTGAGATTTTGTTATAGTATTATACTAAACGTACGAGAATCCATGTGGATGTCCGGAAGACATGGGTATTTCCAACACAAAGAATCAGCTTTGTACTAATTTGTGTGCAAAGTTACCGGAAATGATTTGTAGTTTCAGTTCAATCGTTGTCATGCCTTGCTATAGTAGAGGAAAGATACAATCAGCCATGAAAGTGGATTTTAATTTATTTTTTTTTACATCAGTTTTGCAAATACAAGGCTCTAGAAATCTAAGATCAAAGTTCAATGTAGCCCAAAATAATATAGTTAATAAATTAATACATATAAATCAGTAAATAACATAAGCAAAGGTGTGTTCTAAGTGGATTTGCTCATTTTGTAATCTAGTAATCCTGGTTTTGATTCCTGATTGGAATAGGGACAGCAGAATTTCTAGAATAACGGTGTTCGACAGATATTTTTAAAATCGCGAGTACATGGTAACATTTTCTTGAGTACATGGTAACATTTTCTTGAGTACATGGTAACATTTTCTTGAGTACAAGATAACATTTTCTTGAGTACAAGATAACATTTTCTTGAGTACAAGGTAACATTTTCTTGAGTACAAGGTAACATTTTCTTGAGTACAAGGTAACATTTTCTTGAGTACAAGGTAACATTTTCTTGAGTACAAGGGTAAAATTCCTTGACTAGCTAAAATTATAAATAATCGTTTCCAATTACATTCTAAAACTTTAGACATAAACCTTGCACTAATGCATACTTCTAGAAACCTAGATAAAGATTATTTCTTTTGAAATAACAACCATCTACTAATACTGGCAATTATATATTTATTTATTTATTCCCGATTTGCATATATTTTTGTCACATTTCCGCAAACAATCATCAAAATGTTAATAAACACTTCACATGTACTTATTTCTAAACAATTCAGTTGAATTTTCATAGGCACGTATGATGAAAACAGTTACAAAATTGTCCTGGTCAGATTTGTTCGATTGTTGGTTAGCACACAGGAAACCTGAAAAAAAATAAAAAACTTTCAGTCTTCATCTGAAATTCAAGTCGCAAATTTGCTGCGATCTATTGAGGGTTCAGTGTATCACATTTTAACATTCTCCGTGCTACACGAGTCTGATGATATATTTTTGAAGACGAATTATATATTTTTTCGATTGTTTCGGTATTATTTTCGTGAATGAATTAATAAAAATGGTATTTCTTGAGTAGAGCTCAGACAGAATTCGTGGATGGAAGCAAAATGTTTAAATTTCCTGAGTTAAAAAGCACATTGTCACGAAATGTTAATAACCATTTATCTATTGCATATAATTTGCTGAGTGTTTAAAACTTTCTCGAATACGCTAGTCGCAAAATTGCACTGGCCCTACTGATGGGACAACTACTGTTGACGCAACCTATTTTAAATTCAACCTTAGTGAAGCGAGGTAATCCATTTTCTGATGGTATGAGCAATGGTTGATCACAGGAACAGCAAGTTCACCTGATCAAGGACTCTCGGTGCCATTAATGTGACTCAAAAAAAAATATATATACACAAATCATGACCAAGTAACATATCATAAGAAAAGGTGAGTCAGGGATTCTGCCAGAATGTTAAGTTTGAAGATGTGAAACCGAAGTTCTTTGGAAGGGTTTCTACCTATTTCTATCAGTATAAATTTTGAAGTTAGGAGTGTGTTCTCAACGATTTCGAGGGGTGACATCCGCCTATTGGGGATGGGGGGCTGGCAGAACCCCTGGTGTGAGTCTGAGTGAGGGAGAGAGAGGGGGGGACAAGGAGGGTGATCTATCCGTGTTTTCTTGATTAGCTGCGGGTGTTTTGGTCAGTGATTTCACTTGTCTAAACACCATGTCACGTATGTTCATTCACAAATTACGGCTACTCTTTAAAGAAACAACAAACAAACACGATCATCGGAACAACTTATTAAAAAAAAAAAAGTTTTCTTCTTTGAAAGTTGAATGAAGTGGTTTTTTACCTCGTACGATAAACAAAAGTGTAAATTTTCAAAGATTTTAACATACTGTCGGTGTAGTTTAAAGAAGTAAGGGCGGAGCGTTAGGTGATGTTAGTGGTAAGCGTGATCTCATCATCAAGTGATTAAAACCCTCTATGACGTCACACACTCTGAGAACTTTAAAAAAAAAACACCTCTTAGGTAGTTGTAAGTTTGATACACTGTAAAAAAATATGATGCACATAAGATTTGAGACATTTCAAATAAGTTAACTTTAAACACTTCTTTTGAACACTTTTCATGCACTTACTGTATTTTTTAATCAACACAAGTGTCTTTTTGCAGCCAGGTAAAGAAGTAAAAGCGCTGGGAGAAGCGCGAATCGAACTCAGGTTATCTCGCTAATAACCTATTGTTATAATTAGCTGAGCAAAGAATAACACAGTACCTTTGTCACTGTCTCTGCTATATGTTGAAGTTTGATTCAAATAAAATGTGTTTATTAGGATGTATTATAAGCAGAAAGTGTTCGAGAAATGTAAATATGAATGTAAAGTGTTAAATCCTTCATCAGAAACAAATAACAAACTTCGCACTTAGTTTGAACGCTTCGTGTGCACTTAGTTTTTAAACACTAATACTTTTTATACACATCTTGAACACAATTTGGTAATAATATGTGCTGATGTACTCCAGCTCACTCATTTTTTTTTTTTTTTTTAGATATTTTCGTTGTTGAGATTGAAAAAATTCAATCCTCAGAACTAGTATGTCACCTTAAAAACGGAAGGATTTGGCAAGGTTTTAGTAGCCAATATACAGGCTAAACGGCTTGAGCTAGATAAACGAAATTTGGTATGAAAAGTAATTCATCACTAGTAGATTAAGTAAATATTTTTTAAAAAAAAATAAAAGTCGCCATCTTGGATCCAAAATGGCCGCCAAACCCATTCTTGTACAGGATAGACAGTCTAAACGGCTGGAGATAGAAGAACGAAATTTGGTATGAAGGTACATCATTACTACTAGATTACGAAAATTGTACAAAATATCTCCAAAGACGCCACCTGGAATCCAAAATGGCGAACCCCCAAAAAATCATTTTCTACACCGTTTGAGCTAGAAAGGCAAAATTTAGTATGAATGTAGTTCACCATTAGTAGATTAAGTAAATATTACAAAATGTATCGAAAGACGCCATTTTGGATATAAAATTGCGGACTCCAAAAGTTCCTTTTTAAAAACTTTTTTAGCTAGAGATACGAAATTTTTCATAAAAATGTATTATCAAGGGTAGTTTAGGAAAATATTACAACATTTTTTAAAAAGTCGCCATCTTGAATTCAAAATGACCGCCCATAAAACATTTTCTTCACCGTTCGAGTTAGAGAAATGAAATTTGGTATGAAGGTGTACCATCACGAGAAGATCACGACAATATAAGAAAATGTTTTAAAAGAAGTCGCCATCTTTAATCCAAAATGGCTGCCCGAAAACCAATTTTTCAAAGCACTGAAGCTAAAGACACGAAAATTGGTATGTAGGTGTACCATCATGAGTAGAGCCCGGAAGTTTGGCAAAATGCCTTTTTATTTCTGGTACGAATTATCAATATAGGTAACGTTTTTTTAGTCATCCTGGGAGCGTTTAAGGCAGTTTTTAATTTTTGCCTATTTTACTTTTTTATGCCTGTTTTTAAACATAATACCTTATTCTGCCTTTTAATGTATTTTAAGAAATATATATTTTTAAATGACATTAAACACACACAAAAATAAGGCAACGCTATTTTTCTCAACTGAAACTATCTGCTCAGGGGAAGAGAATCGTAAGGAGGGATAATAATAATTTAAATATTTAAGCTGACCGCGTGACCCGCCACTCATTTACTGAGTGTAATCCTTCAGTGCTTCAGTGTTTTCTGAAACTCTGTGGTACTATTCATAGCATTAAGACCTGTCGCTGGCTGATGACCTGGCTGTCGTTTGCTCACGCATACTATGCTATGTTGCCAGAATCAATTACAAAACTTTTGAGAAGAAAGGCGAAAAACCAGTGATGACGATGAAAATTGTGGGAAAAACCATTAAAAAAATGTTGGAAGTTTAGGGAAGGAGGCGCTATGAGTAACAAATGTAAGCTTGCCAAGTGTGTTCATGAGGACCTAGAGACAAAAAAAAAAGTAACTATCGTTAGTATGAACCCGTCAGTAACACTCTCCTTTATGTACGCTCCTTTCAATTATATGTGAACGCTGAGAGAGTATTTACAAAAAATGAAAACAGTTCTGTGACAGAAGATTCAATATGTGTTGAAAACTTGAGGAAGCAAATTGTAGTTAAGCGGAACGAATGAAGAACATCGTAATCAGTGTTTCTTTCAGGCGCCTCTCCAGGGGTGCTCCGCACCCCCGGGCAGAATTGTAGTTTACTATTTATCCTACTATTGTAATGCTAATTGTACAAGTAACGCCCTCCCGGTTCTCTGAAATCTCGCCCCCCCCCCCCTCGGGGCAAATTTTCTGAACGAAAGCCAGATCGTGATGTACTGTAGAATGCTATGGATAATATAGGATATTAAAATAAATTATGCTAAATCATATGTTTTAAAAATGTATAATGCCTTTTTGCCTGCCTATTTCAAGCAAAATAAATGCCTGAACTTCCGGGCTTTAATAATCATGAGTATGTTACAATAAATGGGGAAAACTTAACCTATGGGGGTGCAGCCTCCTCGGTGGGGTATGGGGACAGATCTGCACTACGGAGACACAGTCCTCGTTCTTTTCTCCGATGTGTCGTTTAGCTTTCAGTACTATGGAACATTCATTCTGGTCCATTTCGAGCCCTGTATAGCGTAAAAAGTGAGAAATTGCAGAGTGAAGTAAGGTAGTTTGGGCAGGATTGTTTTTATAAGCTTCTTGCTAAGAACCGTAGTGTTGTAGGGTTCTACTTTTAACACAACAGATAGTGAGTGATATGTTCGCTTCAAGCTACACTAAGATCTACCGCGCCGCGATCAGTGTACTGTGAAACAAATCAAATATTGTATTATGTTTTCTGGTAAATATTCCCGAATTACCTCACCGTACTGTGTTGTTTCTAACTAAATTGTTTACATCTTTCTCCGAGACTAATCCAACACCAACAACCGAACTGCCGTAGCTCAGTTGGTAGAGCGTCAGTTTTCCATTTGCGAGGTCCAGGCATCGATAACAGTGGTCACCCATCCTGACTGATGGTTTTCGAGAGTTTTCCTCAGTCACACCAAGGAAATAGTACCTTCAAGTTAGACTCAGAGCACCTCCTTACTGCATCCTTTCCCCTACCCTATCCCACTAGAGCCATAAATGCTTAAAGGCCATAAATAAATTCAAATTCAAGCTAGGATGCCACGGAGCTGCCAACTTGTCTTTACAGATCTCCAAAACGAAATCTCTTAATAGGCGTACGTTGTAATTTGTGGATCAAAAATGTCTTTAAAGTATTCACAAAAGTGATCAGAGTTAGAATAAGCATAGACTATATAAGAGGCGTTTAAAAGTTAACATATTTGACATGTACACTGAGATTCATGAAAATTGCTGATGGGTACATTTCCTACATCAGATAAAATGATCAATATGGCAACGCTGAATTGATTCGATATTGATGGGAAAATAAACATACTATATATGTAGTGTTTCCACGTTTAAAATTTGAAAATTTTCCATCGACCATTTTTTGTGAATATAATTGTACAACTGATGATTTAGAATTTTAAAAGAAATGTGCTTTCTTTATATTGTAGCTTTTCTACTTTAAAATCTGGGTGTGTGTTTGTCTGAGAGAGAGAGAGAGAGAGAGAGAGAGAGAGAGAGAGAGAGAGAGA
>JAGDQP010006439.1:54465-72330 GCA_022664845.1 Lepisma saccharinum | reverse complement strand
CTGATTAAAATCCAAGTTTCGTTCAATACGATTCAAAATAACTTTGGTGAACATTTTGTATAGGACTGACAGTAAACTAATTGGTCTGTAGTTTTCTACGCGTTCTTTGTCCCCTTTCTTGTACAACAAAATTATAACGGCATTGTTCCAACTTCTGGGTATTTCTCTCTTCCTCAAGCACATCGAGAATAATTTAGCAACTTCCTCTTTCATCTTTTCACCTCCCCATTTAAACATCTCTGCTGTGAGTCCATCTTCTCCTGGTGATTTTCCGTTCTTCATCCCTCGAAGTACTTTATCCACTTCTTCTTTCATTACGTCTGGGACATCAACATCAATTTCTTCTGGATCTTCATTTCCTAGTTCTTCCTCGGAGTAGTACAATTCTGTGTAGAAATTTTGAAATATGTTTATAATTTCTTCCTTATTTCATGTTACGGTCCCGTCTGGTCTCTTAACTGCAATTATTTGCTTTTTCCCTATCATGAGCTGCTGTTTGGCTTTCTTCAGGCTCTTGTTTTCCTCGATTGTATTTTTAACAAGATTTTCGTTATATCTTCGTACATCCTCTCTTATTTTCTTTCTTACGGTTTTATTTAGTTCTATGTACTCAATCCTCTTTATGCAATTTTCCTCTTCTTTCATTTCCCTTCTTTTCTTCATCAAGAGCTTAGTTTCTTCTGAGATTTTGCTCTCTTTTTTCTTTCTGGTACCTGCTATCTCCTTGGCTGTTTTTCTTATTATCTCAGTCAATATTTTATTTCTGCTATCGATGTCTTCTTCATCCTCTAACTCTTCCAAGGCGCTGAATCTGTTGCTTAGTTCTATCTCGAATGTCTGTCTGTGTTTTCCAAGATTTTCCAGATCTAAAACTGACGGTTTTCCTCTGATAAGCTTCTTTCTCTCTAGTTTAGTATTTAGTTTCAGCTTACATCTCACCATCCTATGATCACTCGAGATTTTGAAACTGTTTAGAACAGACACGTCTTGCACAAGAAAGTTCTATTTTAAATTTTGAAACTCCTACCCCCCTCCCCCCAGTAACAGAATTCCCTGTTGTTGTTTTTTTAAATTTTCCCCTTTGATCCCACATATCTTATTTAGTATTTTCCTTTAGTTTGAAACCTTTATTTGCTATTCTTTTTTACGTAGAGTATTCAAAAGTCCCGAAAGCCCTCTATACTATGTTAATTTCGACCACCAATTAGGTCTTCTAGCTGCTAGGGTAAGATATATGGAAAGGTGTTTCCTCTAAAAGTTGTTCAAAATTTAGCGATTGTTTCAATGGCGTCAAAATCAACCCCTGTTCCCATTTAAAATTTTGAAGTTGATCCCCCCACCCGTAGAGGTATTCCCGAGACGCCCCTGATTTCAGATTATCACGACGTGATTCCGCACATGCACTTTGGTATTCAAAGATTTTTGTGCAATATAAAATCACAACGTTCGCTTATACGCTACTATGACTATCAGTCTAGCTATAAACAGAGGCTCTGAAGAAACACAGTTGCTTTGCAACTGGCACCACTGTATTCGCAAAACACATTCTGCATTGTATTCATAGTTGCGTTTTAAGAATAGTTCTCTATTTTACCTTCAGAAATTGGAAGAAACTATAAAGTTGAAGAAGTAATTTTTTCAACATTTGAAAAATGGGCTTTGTTTTTCTCTTAAAATGTATTTCCCAGAGCAAAAGTTAAAAGTTATATGATACGAATATTTACATGTTTTTTAAACTACTTTGTTTCTCATTCTCTACATGCGTTTAAAATGAGTCCCTCGTAATAAGAATATTCCACGATTATTGAATTTTAATTCCTAATATTCCGGGAGTATTCCTGGGTAATTAGAAATATGCCGGAACTTTTCCCAAGATTAGAATGCTTGGTATCATGAAAAATACAGGGAATATTTCTAATATATTCCCATAAAATAAAAATAAACTTGAACATTAGAGAAAGGTGCACGTTGCACTGCATAATCTTGTATTTTTACGCTATAAGGATAAAAAGTATAGTAGTAACAAAAAGTTAAAATGTAATTGGAAAGTCAACAATAATTCTGAAATCTTCCCAAGGTGGACATTGGCATATAAAATGTATACTCCAGGTATGAATAATGCTGGCATGTAGTGGGAATACACCTCCCTTTGTACTTTGTAGACCCTATATTTATAGCGTACTCGCTGGAAGTATTTATTCAGTTATTTAACTTTTATTTAATGGCCAAACATGTGCTGCGGGGTCTAAAGTCCCTCGTATATCTAAGAGAAAATATCCATTGGCGTAAAGTCACCTAAAATGATATTTCGGAAACATAACATTTAGCGTTTTTTGTTGTTGTTTTTATTTACCTCATATTTATGGACCAGGCACTCAGCTATGCCTAAGCCTTGATATGTCCAAGGGACTGGAAGTGATAGGTTCAAGCTATTGGTGCCTATCTACGAGCTATTTTTTTTTTTTTTAATAGATGCTTGTTCCCGTAATACTTCTTTCCGCGACTATATCATCTTCTTGGACATTGAACGTTCAGAACCTATATTGAAATATTCGCTGTTTCGAAAATCCTGTGGTGGTTATAATATTAGGAAGCGAAATATATATATACAGGCTCGCTAGCTCCCTTCACTTCCAGGTATACACTGAATAAAATGGCCTTCAATTCTACTTTACACTGGATAAAGCGACACAACTATGGTTTATTCCCCTTCCTTGATCGTTGGATAACAACAGATTGCTGGCGTGGTTATTAGCTTGATTAGCTAGGTGCACTTTCTACACAGAGCATCACAGGTTCGCTTTCCACCTACGCGAGCGTTTCTCAACATTTTCATCCTGCGACCCATAAAAACATGACATTTCAAAACATCGCAAGTCCACGTTGAGAAATCACGATCTACGGCAATACTATTTGCTTTCAAAATCGAAAAAAACAACATTTTATTCATTTCATTCGATGCATTTGTGGGAAATAACATACACCAAACTCGTTTATAAAACTCCAACTTACCTTAGGGAGTAGGAGGAATGCAGCTCGTATTTTGGAACCATTATTCTGCTACTCAGAAATTGCTTCTTTATCCGTTCAATGCGGCCCAATAAAAGTTTACTTAAAGAAATGCAATTTTAAAATAGTATAATTTACCAAAAATCAAGAAACCAGTGATTTTATCTACTTAAGCTCTTTTGCAGGTTTTACGAAAATCCAACACTAGGGTCTAGATTTGGGGCACCGTACGGTTTTTCTACAAGTAGCTTTGAATGGTTTCTTCTTTCACCAAGACGTCATGGCAAATGACTCATTTACGCCCTGAGATGATTACAGTTTCTAGCAGCCGCGCATCGACTACATAAGGACCAGATCAGTAAAGAGACGATCTTCGTTAGCGTTACAGCTACATGGAAAGTTAAATATAGTTTATAATAGTAGATATCAAGAGCAAAATACTTACATGATATCGTCTAAACGAGAGGCCTTGACACAAAATAAAAAGACAACGTTACATCACCAGTTGAATACGAGGTAGTAGATTATGAAAGCGGAAGTGAGAGTGACAGTGGAAATATGATACGAAACTCTAAATTTGAAATGGAACGTCAAAGAACTGATATAGGAGATGGTGAACGATCAACAGTAACTAATGATCTAGTTCAAATGAAAAACATGGCACAGAAATTGACGGAAATGTTCCAAGAAATTCTGAAAAGAGACGAAGCAAACAAACTTGAAAAAGAAAATAGAAGACGTGAAAAGGAAAAAGCTCAACAGAAGGAAGAAGAAAGAAGACAATCCGAAAAAAGGATACTATCTTGTACTGAACAAAAAATGATATCGTGTATTGAACAGAAGATAAACGGTGTATAAAACAAAAAATACAGGTATGAGTCAAACGCTTGAAGAGATGAACAGTAGACTTGAAGAGTATGGAAATGAAGCCGTAAGTGTTAATTCAGAAATAAAGTCACAAGGAGCTCAAATTGAGGAAATAAAAGTAGATATTTCTAATATGAAAAAGAGATTGATGGAAATTTAAATTAATAAGCCTCCATAAATTAGTCAACAAGAAGATGTAACGACTAAGCTGATAACTGAAATTCCAGATAATGTCTTCGAAAATAATATTTTAAGAAATGAAAATATAAGATCTTTGGTACATAATGTTAATGAAGGAAACTATGGTATACAGATGGTATAAAACTACGATCAGTCACTATTCTATAGGTGATGAAAGCAGATATCAAGACAGAGAAAGACCGCTTAATGTAAGCTGGAAAAGGGAATTTGTTGAATTTTTTAAATAAGCTTTCTCGTACTACAACGCATGATCCGTCAACAAAAGAAATTGAAAGTACTCCTAAATGGAGAGATGGTCCAAGTGAAAAAAAAAGTCCGACCACGTATCTTCGAGATTTGGCAATACATCTTCTATAAAATTAGATATGAAATTAAGCTAAGTCTAGTTCAGAAGTTAATGGTAGGTCCTGCATCTGGATGGTTTAAGTATGTGAAAGGGAGAATTCGTTCTTCCTATAAAGACTTTTCTATTTTATTTTTGGAAGAATATGCTAGCAGATATAAAATAAAAGATCGTATACAAACTCTTAAGACAACGAAAATAGAATGGGAGTCTGTAAATAGTTTACAGAATCAAGTATATGTAGTTATGGACAAATATAGAAATATTGATGAGAACATGTCGGATAAGAAGCTATTACATAAAATTATGAGTATGTTACCTGTTAAGATGCAAAGGGAATTTTCAGTATTTTCAGAAGCTGGAAGGATGGATGTTTTCTTGAATTACATTCGAAGAATTGACAAAATAAATGTAGAGAATCGTGAACGTGAGAGACCAAGAGGGCCGTATCATATACAAGGATTATTTACACAGGGTGTTAAATTTAAACGTGACGAACGCACATTGAAGAGTATGTAAGTGTGTGCATATTTTGTTTCTAAAGGTAATCCGAATCCTGTATTATTCCTGAATTGCTATTACGTCTGGACTAATGCACTGAAATGCAGGAACGTCATTTCCCATACATGATGTACCCACGGTATGTATGCATGTTTCTGTGACGGGTCCTTTAAGTTTGACACTGAACTATTTTGTTTGGGCCATTTTAGTAATGACTTCGACCCGATCCGATCATGTGAGTGCAACGCTTTTAAATTCACAAATATTCATGCCCGAACCAGGATTTGAACCCATTAACACTCGCTTGAGCCCAGGCCTGACTCCACTTACGACTCGCTATCACTGAGGCTAGCAAGGAGAACGCCAAGTAAAGCTAAAATATCCATTCACATTCAATCGAGTATGATAAATACTGTATCCTGAATGTCAGTCAAGCATTGAAGTAAAATTACAGTACGCGTAATTTCGTTGAAGTAAAACATTAACTATACATCCAACGCCAAAACACTGCCTTCTGGTTATGAATTAAGAAATGAATTTAGTTCATTTTCAACGTCTTCTCTCCCAGTAAGCCTGTGTTAATATAAAGGATTTGGAAACTCCTAAATGAATAATTATATAATAGAACAAGATCAAAATGAAGCAATGTTTCCATTTGAATGTTTAACTTCTGAGGTAAGACAACTTGTTAGCAGTGGTGCGTTTCAGCCCTGAGGCACCATGGCGGCACCAGGGTACTTTTTGAAGAAGGAAACATATGCACAGCAGAAAGTGGTACCGCCTGGACTTTTTTTTTTTTTTTTTTTTTTTTGTAGAAATGCACCACTGCTTGTAAAGAATATTGCGTACAATAGATAGTGAACGATCCGTACATTTAAATAAATGAGACATTGTATTGACACTTATCGAAGTAAACATCAATTGCTAAACGAACTCTTTACCAATGACTCAATGTGAAAATTCACAATAGGTGATGCAACACAGGGTTATTCAAATGTCAAAATATGTCTTTTATGTACCCAACCTAAAGTGGTAATAAAACTCTGATCATGTCCTCAAATTCCCTGAAAGACCACCTTTTGCGATATAACAGTAATATGTCCGCCATCTTGAAATCGGTGATGCTGGATTCTAAAAAGTTTTCTTCTTTAATGAAAAGTAAGCCACATCATATATCAAATTGAAGTAGAATAATCTGATGATAATCTACGTTTATTAGTTTACAAGTTATTAGCAGTCGAAGTTACACAATTACTGTTTCAGTTAACTGAAGAGAGAATATCAGTGAAGCCTGTGAGAGAATTTCTCTGGACGATCTCTTATATGTGCATGCTGATATGTGATTGGGTAAAGTGGCTTAGTCTGTGTGGTAACAACAAGGACAACGCATCGGATACAGTGCATAACTCGATCGACTAGTCTTGTCTCAAAAATTGAGATGAGTCCGAATCGACAGTTGTAATTCGAGACTTGATAGAGATGATATTATCACCGAAAACATCAAAATTATTCCTGTATGATTACCCAAAACACGCTTCATTGCCAGGTAAGGTGGGAGACAGAAGTGTGTTGTTGTCTCTCGTCTTATGAACACTATTGTAATGATGGTCATTATCTTCTTTTCTAAAGAAAATGACCAACAAGAATACCTTAGTAAACGTACGTGCAACGAAGTTTGAATCCGGAAATTTTAGATTCCCTTCCGTATTCATGAACAATAATAATGACACTAAAAATAGGCAATTGATTTCTACGAGTTATAGCTGGGCCACTGTCTTTCAATATCAGAAGAATTTTTGTTCTTCTCTCGAAGAGTTAAACAGCAAAAAGTAATTTTGTCATACATGAGTTTAGCTATGACGACTGGCAATATAACAAAGTAGATGGAATAATAACTATGAAATAATCTTAACTACTGGCAATAACTAAGTACATATATCACTTACGTCAAGTACTGTAATCAGGAATAATCATAAAGCACAAGTTCCACTTTCTTATCAAACACGCCTTCTGACATGCAGAAATTGACCAGATCGCGGATTTAATTTTATGACTGAGTATAACACTTTGTTCATACCAAAAACAGTTGCATACTAAACTAATTTGATCAAAATAACACACATCCAATAACGTATAAATTTACTTTAAAAGTTAATGTTTAACTGCGCCTTGCTGGTATTTTCTTTTAATTCAGAGAAACAGGACTCATGCAAGGAAGCAATCAACAGAAGAGGCCAGTCTTTACACGAAACGTAAAGATCAGTAACATGAGAACAGCAATCTCTAAACCACCCACTACTTCAATTTTCTAATGTACTTCCTAACGCAGTCGGAAACTGAAGTATCGGTTCATTTGAGAGAAAAAGGATTTCGAAAAGTCTACAGGCGATTCGATCTGTATCATACATATAACGTTCAACTTTTGATGTACGACCACATGCTATTTCAAACACGAAAACCTTGCATTAATATCTAATCCCCTTCTCAGCGCAATCATGTCAAGACCGTAATTCCTAACATTCAAAGCTCCCTCTCTCCACTTTTTATTCTTCAATTTCTATTTATAGTCTTATCAATTTCGATTTCACGATTAAACGTCTGAACAAGATACATGGTTCCCGAATAATAGTTCTAACGGATGTTTTAAAAGCGAATAAGGAGCCTGAAAGACAAAACATGCATTTCCCCTCCCCGCCTCTTTCAAAAATAGGTAACTGTGTATAATAATCCTGATTTAAATATTGATATTTTTGGGTCCGAAATTTCTTTTCGTCGAGCGCTTAATACAAACATCTGAGTTATTCCTCTTGTGTGTTATAATCGTTATGTAATTGATATTACTTGTCGTGTTATAATTAGTCGTTCTATAGTTTAATTTAATGTCACTTAGATGATAGTAATGACATTTAGTTTCGGTGTAAAATAGCAGTTCTAGCTCTATCTGGAACTTAATAAATAACTCAACCAGTTCAAAAACTGGAACAACAACAACAACAAGAAAATAAATATACTAGGGGCGGACTGGCCAGGGCCGTTAGGTCGCAATCGCGGCCTAGGCCCTCTCGGAAAAAAAATAATGAAAACAATAAAGAAGGAAAGAGAATGAGAAAAAGCTAAAATAGAAGAAAGATAAATAATTCGGTAGATCACTGGTTATTATGCTGCCAACACACACCCCTCTTCCATCCTTCCATCAGTAAGTTAACTTTTTCAATAGGGCCCTTTTGTTACTGGATTTGTGGCTAGGCCCATCTTTCACTATGGTCTTTTATTATTGAAAACTGTGATTTAATTTGTGCCTGGGGCCTTCTTTCATTATATTATGAAGTTGGGGCCCTTCTTTCATTACATTGAGCAGTTGGGGCCCTGGGCCCTTTTTTCATTATTTTGGGCAGTTGGGATCCTGGGCCCATTTTTCAATATGCTGGGCAGTTGGGGTCCTTTCATCGTTGAAGTCTGGGGCCTGGTTTGTAGCTGGGACCATATTTCACCACAGGCTGATGGCTCCTTTATAGATGTTAACACATCTTGTAGGACTATATTTGATAACTCAAAAATGGAAAAATAGCGCATTTTAAAAAATGTATTTACTTTTGTCTAGTCCAAATATCAAGTTCATTTAGAACAGAAAACATGCTTCGTTTGTGAAATTATCCGCTGGAGCTTAGGCTACAGTGTTGACATGGATTTCTTTTCACCAGTATAAATACCATAATTCTATCCAGCTCTGGAATAAAAGTGTTCTCTCACAATCATGTCAAGTAGGCGAAAATGCCAATGAAGTACGAGATTGAAAATAATGGTGTAAGTAATTACTACACATTAAAATCAAAAGAGCGGATTCCGCTCAAAACGAGCGGAAAAAGTGACCGCTCGTTTAGAGCGAATTTTCATCGGAACAAAAAAGAGAAATTTCCGCTCGAAAAAAGAGTGAAAAGCTGTGGTAGTCTATTTCAATGGAAACCTAGATATTGTATTTGTATAGATGAATTTCCATCTATTCAGATACAATTTACATCTTGTGCACATGAAAACGACGCAATAAAATGTACAAAAGTGCGAAAGGGAGCATTAATTCATATGTACTAAAAGGAAAAGTAGTGTACTTGTGAATGAAAATGAGTAAAATAAAGCTAAACCTGGAGGAGATTTGAACCCGGTACCGTTTGATCAGCTATCCAACGCGTTAACCCCTCAACCAAGGGTCCAACTGCCAGAATGCGTCCTCGGAATTGATTCTTTCGTCTCGTCAGGTACTTGATTACAACGCTGAAAGATTTCTTGTACGTACATATCTTACTCCTGACGTTTTTTGGTGTATTTTGCTAACAGAAAAGTTTTAAAGTTCTGTTTTTCATTTTTAACTATACATAACGCTATAAATTTCACAGTATAGCTTAGTCTTTCGATAACCTTTGCTTTTACAAATGGCGAAGACCAATGTTGACTAGTAGCCATGCCCATGATGCATTGCAAATCGCTCTAAAAAGAGTGGAATTCAAACCGATCTACAAAGATGAGAAAATTCACTCCTAAACGATGAGAAATTGAAGCACCAAATCACTCTAAAAAGATGAGAGATCGCTCTTTCACCTTTGACAACTCAATAGAAAACCGCTCTTTTACGAGTGAAAAAATAAATTACATCGAAAAGAGCGAAATTCCATCTAGAAAGCGAAATTCCATTTTCCATCCAACGCGATAATGTTTTGTTAGGAACCACTCTTTTTCGATCGAAAATTCCGCTCGAAAAGGAGCGGTCCCGCTTTTCCATCTAAAAAGAGTGAAAATTCCGCTCTTTTGATTTAGTGTGTACTGTAGACGCAAAATAACGTGATTGCTAATCAGAAGACAATGCACGACGTTTTAGAGTAGGGCCTGCTCAGAATAGAGGTAGCCCTGCAGTGAGCAATAACTCTTCCTTAGAGGCCAAGTTATTATTTTTGCGTCTACTGTATGAGGTTGATCACGTGGTGCCGTTAAAAACATCCAAGGTATAAATACATCAGCAGCATTTGTAGAACTTTATACAGTGTACCTCAAAAAATGTAAACAAATGACGTCATTGTAGTCTCAGAGAAATTTTTCTATTGATCCTGGAGTGTTCGATCAATGTTTGAAGGCTGACACAAGACGGAATATTTCAACGTTTAGGCAAACAAAGGTCGTACTTTGATCGAACACTCCAAGATTGATAGAAAAATTTCACTGAGACTACTATGATGTCATTTGTTTACATTGTGTTGGTGGAGGTAACCTGTATAAAGTTCTACAAAGTTGCTGACGGACCTTGAATATTTCCCGCTATTTTAGAAATTTGTGTAATAGTCTGAGGGGCCCTCCTTGGTAACCGCGGCCTAGGCCCTAATATACCCAGTCCGCCCCTGAAGTATACTACAAAAAATCAACGAGTTTTTACCATACAATTGTATTAGTTCAATAAGTTCTAGGAGTATTAGAGTATGTGCGTAGAAATGTGTGAAGATTACACATAAATAAATCTGACCAACACAATAATATTTTTTTCATACCTTTTAATAGTTTATAACAGCTAGTATAATATTAAGCATACATCCCTATTACACGATTAGTATATTCATTAATCATAAATCATATGCCGAAAAAACATGATTATTTTCTCTAAGATGATTATTTCAAAAACATATGTTTAACGCAAACTAAATTAAAAGTTGTTTAGAGCATACCACAGGCTCTAACCACAACATTGTTACAGTAGCTACAGCGGTACATTTAATTTTAAAAATTGAAAATATTTTCCTATCTTGCGCTTTAAGGATAACAAGTATAATTATAAAAGTTAGTTTAAATCTAGTATTTTGCCAAACTACTAATCGGCTCACGCGGTAGCGCGTCTGACTACGACTCGGACGACCTGGGTTCAAATCCTGGCCAAGGGGAGCTTGGGACTGAACACCTCACTTCGTGACTTATGTCAAAAATATGTGAAGCGCTACCTCCATACTTATCATGCGCCGTTCACGGCTCTGCGCATCTAGCAACTGATACATTTACCTTGTTTTAACCCATTTTCTATACAACCCATGATACACAATAAATTAAAAGCATTATCTTAGGCTATTTCTAACGTAATTATGGAAAATTTTAGAAACTGAAGATCATTTGAGAAAATGCCCAAAGCTTAAATTTAATTAAGGCTTTCCGGCGTCGTCCATTTAATCACAATCATGGGACTGAATTTGTAAAATTCAAACTTTCATGGCCGATTTTATCGAGAATGGAGCATTTACGGTCCCATGTTTATCAAGACTTTTTTTTCAATCCGTAAAATATTCTAAAGAATTCTGTGTCGAATCTTGTCACATGCAGTGTGTTGAAAATCTCTACATTTTTATAAAGCATGAAAGAAAACAAGAACAGTATTCCATAATATCCGAACTTCCTCGACCTCTAAACTAATACACTAGCTACATAGCAAATAAATTGTGGATAGAGAATGTTCATCTCCAATATAAATGTTCTATGGATTTGTTCAAGTGGAATTCTCACCTCTATTATTCAGACAATATATTCTGTGGTTTATTAAAACAAATTTCGAAAAGTGTCACATTTTTGCTCCTAACTGACCACTTAATTCTAGTAGGTTTAAAATTACACCTCTACGACTGTGATATTCTCGCGCTCCTGTCACTGATGTCTCCACAGCTTAGTTTTTATCCCTGCAAGATTGCACACGCAAAGAGAACGGAAGCCTATTGATTGAATCTCGGCACTGTTAAGCTGAATGAGTAAACACAGGAAGAGAGGGAGACGTGTGGAGTTGTGAAAGAACCTTGCTTTGTTTCTGAATGGAGAAAATTATGTGAATGAAACCTGTGCATATGAACTTAGTGCGTGCATCAGGAAATTATGTATCAATGAACAGAGGCCTCTATTTTATGCACAGATTCAAAGGGGAATGAATCCTCGAATAATACGTGGCTTACAATGCAACGAGAACCAAATATCACAATGGCATACTGATTAGTGATTACTGACCTTTGCAAATAACTATAAAATCTTTAAGTGTGAATTGCAAAGACGAAGTTTAGTCTTAGTCTATGCTAGGCTTAGGCTTACACATCCATTTTCAAATGCACAAGCTTAGCTTAAACCATTGCAATCGGAAGAGTTTAATGTACCAGTTACAGTAACGAATAAATAATTTCTATGTCCATAGCTAGAACTGCCATTGTATACTTACTGTAACAGATTCATCTTTATTTTCACTACGAAACAGATAGAATCAATCTAATTATAGAAATACAGCCACACCCTCCGCAAATTACGACAAGCTGCACTTAACTCCGGTTTGGATGGATACCAGGGCCCAATGTTACTGGTTAACACAGGTTCCATGTCACGGTCTTAATATTGAGCCGCTGCTAAGTGTTGGTAAATTAGGCGCGATATTGAATTTCCGGTGTTAATTAAACACTTTTTGTGTGTTGTTCAAAGGTGCAAATAAAATATATAAATTCCCTGACAAGGACTCGAACAGCAATCTTCGGTCACGATTACTCGATAATTAAATTCTTTGTTATTGTTGTCACTTACCTACATTGCTAATTATACTCTTGTGCCCTTAGTGTGTAAGTGTCGGAACTTTTAATATTCACTACAGATTCGTTACTAAGCTGTTTTTAGAGACTAATGAATCACCTATATCGAGGGTAGCCGAAAGCCACGGATTTGGACTTGGTCTAAGAGTGATAGTCCAGCTTTATGTAAGTAACACAGTTGAGCGTTGTTTGATTTCCTCTCTCTCTCTCTCTTTGATTTTCATGAAATGTAAATACTAAATCGCAACACTTTTCTCAGACGATATTTCTAACTGCTAACTGCATCAGACCCGTAGCTAGGATTTTGCTGGGGCCGGGGGCACAGATAAACTCTCTCTGTCTCATATTCATATGACCCTTCTTAACCGAGTAATTAACACACTTTCTGCACTTGGTAAGATTTTTTGTGATGATGCAATTTAAGAGCTACTTACAAAAATAATTACCGAATTCCAGTCCAGAAAGTTAGAAAAGAACGGTTGAGTAACTACTGTTATTTTAATAATCATAATAATCTATATTTGATTTTACGTTCAATAAGAACTCGTTTTTATTCATACTGTAATAAATTTAGAGTTTTCAAGGGTTTGGAGATCAACAACAGATAAGCCACTAGAGCACAGATAAGAAAAAACAGGGGTTATGTAGCGCAGATAAGAAAAAACAGGACTTATGTAGAATAATGAAAACAATAGCGATTTTTTCTTTAACCACAGTGTAATGTACTATATATTATCTCTCCTATCATTAGCCAAACCAATTCTAAATTTTTCATCCTCGTATAGTGTAGTGGGGTCTATGCTTGAACAAATAACAATGTGGGGCACCACCTCAGTCTGGTCGAAGCTGTTACCTACGTGTTACGCGGCACATGTCAGTCATTAAAAACACGTTCTGAAAAAATGTTTACTTACTCGATTTGCACCTTCATCACTATGACTGTCCACGCTGTCCTCGATGCAGGATCACACAAGGCAAAAAGGGAGAATTCTTATTAATGTGTACTTCCAGTAGATGTTTGCCTACAACAAGATTTAACAATTTCAGAATGTCCCAGTACTAGAGAAAAGCACCAAAGCTTGACCCCCGAACACCGTGTAAGAACAGAGACAAGGCTTCTACAGGGTATGTCAAAATGATGTACCCGATTTCATAAATTTATTTTGTGAAATATAATGAACATATCTGAATGTAATACATGTGGTAAGAAGGGTAACTCTCAAAGTTTTTTTCAGTCACATCACAAGTGCTCTATGTGAGCACCTCGCGTAACACGACACACATCAAGCCGATAGTCTATCTCCTGCCAAACCTTGTGTAGTGTGTCACGGTCAATCTCTGCAATGGCTGCTGTGATGCGGGCGCGAAGGTCACCCAATGTTGTTGGAAGTGGTGGTACGTAAACACGATCCTTTATGAAACCCCACAAAAAGAAATCACACGGGGTCAGATCGGGGGAACGAGGTGGCCAACGAATGAGAACTCGATCCTCCTGAGATGCACGGCCTATCCAGCGCTGTGGCAATGCCTCATTGAGATGATCCCGAACGCTGCAATGGTAATGCGGAGGGGCACCATCCAATTGAAGAATGAAATCTGCACTATCCTCTTCGAGCTGTGGAAGGAGCCATTGTTGCAGCATATCAAGAAAAACATGTCCTGTAACAGTAGGTTCAAGGAAGAAAAAGGGCCCATAAATCTTTTCAGGGAAATGGCACAAAACACATTCACCTTGGGTGAATCGCGTTGGTGTTCCACAACTGCGTGGGGATTATCAGTTCCTCAGATCCTTACGTTGTGTCTATTCACATTCCCAGAAAGGTGAAACACCGCTTCATCACTGTAACGTAACCTTTCGGCGAAACCATCCTCTTCCATTAACGAGAGAAAATCAGCACAGAAAGACGCTCGAGCAGCAGCAGTTGCAAACGATAGGATTTCATTTGTAAACGTTTCCGCAGAATTCGCCATACAGTTTTCTGTGGCATTTCAAGTTCCCTCGCTGCCCGGTAGGTAGACTTCTGTGGACTCCGCACAAAACTGGCGCGAACACGTTCCACTGTCTCTTCCTCAGCTGAAGGACGGCCAGTCGATTTTCGCTTACAGATGCCCGTATCTCTGAATTTTTCATACCACGTACGAATGTTTCTTCCAGTAGATGGGTCTCTGCCATACTTGGTATGGAAATGCCGTTGAACACTCATCACAGAGTTGTTTACATGGTAATCCAGCACACAGAACGATTTCTGCTCTCCAGTCAGCGCCATTTTCGTTAACTGCTTCCAGCGCCGCGTAGCGGTAGACAACGCAACCACGCGGGACATAAACTAAACTCAACTAAACTTTGAACTTTTGCCTTTCCTTGCGCGTAGCTCACATTAAGATATGTTCATTATATTTCACAAAATAAATTTATGAAATCGGGTCCATCATTTTGACTTACCCTGTATTTCTCAAAGTTTATATATTCTCTAGTATATGGGACACGGTCCTATAATAACTTGCCGTAAGGGCTATATCCAAAGTTCATGCCACTATATTTGAGCTGTCCTTATTACTTCGTCTTGGCCACTGTAGGTCAGTGTGCTCTAAAACCTGTTGTGATGAACTAAGAAAAAAAATGAATAATATTTAATTTGTACAACCTATTCCAAAAAGGTTGACCGCATTGATTAGGCTGTTTTGAGCTGAAAATTCTTTAAGTCCAGCTTCGGGTATCCTCGGCAAACCAAAGATGCCAGGTTCGAGGCCTGAAAGGTACGGTGAGGTGAACCTTCGGAATTGAAAAAAAAAAAGTGCAAATGTGTTTTCCTTCTTAAAGTGCAATAAGACATGTTGAAATGTTATTAAGTGTAGAAAAAAAAATCATTAAAATACGTATTGATACAGTATTTCGAAACGATCCATACATCTCAGCTCGTGATGGTTTTGTCACCTACGTTTCCATACGTAAAAGAACATCTCCAATGAAAGCAAAGAAAGCAAACATATTTTTCGCATTCATTGTATAATAAACAAAAAAAAGGAGAGACAAAACAACAGCATTTGCAACGTATATGTCATTGTCTTGGACACCGAAAATTCAGTCATTTGTATTCAGAAGGAGTCCTCTCAGAAGGAGTTTGGTAAGTATGCTCATGTTAGCTCAGTGGTAGAGCGCTAAACGAGAGATACTGCATTCGAATCCCGTTAGGGACCATTTTTTGTCTGTAATGATATATTCCTCAAAGCATGAATAAGTAGATAAAAAATTACATTACAATAAATCAGTTTTATACGTATTCATACAATCATTTCAGGACATAAGTAATTATTATGTTTAAAATATAACATCAGAGTGGTGGTGGGTGTTGTCAGAACGACGGTATACTCGTATTATATGTGAATGTTAAATACAAGTAAATTAAGTCGTGTAATAACAATAAACAATTGCGTGTAGTGTATTTCTCTGCATCTATTTGTCATACGGAAGTTACGTCTTCATATTCGCATTTACCTTCAGTGACAAAGGCTGTCAAAAGAAAATAAGCTTACAAAGGAAAAAATATCTAAAGTCGGCTCATCGCTGCAGACCGCAAGTTCAATATCCCCAAAGTTCACGATCCCCACGAACGCACGAAACGATGTACTTTAGTTTCTTTCCACAGGTTTTCAGTTCAGTACTCTGAAATGCTTTTTTACATTTTTTTTTCTTTAGTTCACAATGGTTCGTGGTGTCATCAAATTTTGGAATGTTAACTGAACTCATTTTCCGAAGTCATAGAATGACGAAATTTTGCAGAGCGACGAACCACCGGTGACAATACAATATCCCATTGTTACTTTCATATATTTCTATATATTTATGTTTTAAAAGCATTTTTTTATTCTCAACTTCTTTATACTAAAAAAATACAAGCCTGCAACTAGCCTGGCTTCTCCTGAATACAGAACACTTTAGGATTTGGGTCACAAAATATTTAGCTTGAGAAAATGTATCCGAACTCCCATCGACGTAACTCCACAAAAAATTAAAAGGCATTCTGTTCTTAATTCGTACTAACAAGTAAAAAAATAATTTTGTTTATACATGACTAAAAAGAAAAGAATGGGTCGCGAAATTTCAAGAATTGATAAAACGACTGTATATGAGAGAGCACCCCCATGCTTTTCTTTTTAGTCATGCATAAACATTTTTTTTTTACTATTTAGTACGAATTAAGAAAAGACTGTCTTTAAAAAGATTTCCATTATTTTTTTTCATATGGAAGTGGTGAAGTTCTAATCTCTCTGTGGCTTGGTTCAAAATTCAACTTTGTTCTCTGATGAAGTGAAGTTACTATTGTCTTATTAACTAGAAGAGAAAATGCTTGTCCTGACCAGGGCTCGAACCCATTTCTGCGTGACATTGGTTTAGAAAGTAAAGGTTTTAACCATGAGCTACTTTTATAACTAGAAAAATATTGCCAAGATTTGTCTTATTAAAACACCACCAGACTGAGTCACGCTAAGTGGACTATTTTATACATTACTGATTTTAGATAAGGAAGATTAGATTAGTTTTAAGTTAGTAAGTATAAAACTGGGACATTCCTGGACAAATCATCCAATTTTTTAAAATTACCAAGTTACATCACCATTAATATATATATCCGACCATCCCCCAGCACTTGATGGTGGGAAAAGAATGGACACCCACCAACTGCCTTAGGTCGGGAAAAGGTGGCTCCCCGTCCATTTTCTAATGGTCGAGAAAAGAGCGTTTATTCTTGATGGTCGGGAAATAAGCGAGTACCCGCCCACTTCCTGGTGGTCAGGAAAAGGTTGGGGTTCAGCAAATTTCCGACCGTTTTAATCTGGAATTTATGTAATTCAAGTATCGGCATTCCGTTGCAAAAGAATTCTGACGGTAGATTAGAATATAGAAAGATGAAAAGGGAAAACGTTCTTTACATTTGTTAAAAGCAAAAGTGCTTTATGTGGGGTCAGGAACTTATAATTTATTCCTAGTTCTAGCTGTTGCCTGCAGCGTCACTCGACTCCGTCTTCGAATATCTGAATGTACTGTCTAGTGGATAAAGCACTGGAGAGCTGTTCTAAAGGTATCGATTTCGATCCCACAACAGGGCAAAGATTTTTTTTATAAAAAAAAATTACTTATTTTCATTTCTACTTTCGAAATATGCACTTCTTTTGCTACCTTATTGAACATCAGTGAAATAGGTTAGTTAAAGTCAGATTAGACATAAATTTCAAATAACGAGCTTAAACGGTTTGTCCTGGTTTGTATATGTCAGTCAGGATTTACTTTTTCATTATTATTAGTAGTAGTATTTTGTTATTATTATTATTATTATTATTATTATTATTATTATTATTATTATT
>JAGDQP010006439.1:39547-54455 GCA_022664845.1 Lepisma saccharinum | reverse complement strand
TTATTATTATTATTATTATTATTATTATTATTATTATTATTATTATTGCCTTTTCAGGATACTGTGGTGTAAATTCAAATTGCCTTATTCTCAAAAGATTAGGAGTACTGACGTAAATTTTTTAATCTTGAATCTTTAGAACAACGACCGAGCAGCCGTATGTCAGTGGTAGAGCATTGGCGTAGTATTAAAAAGGCCGTGGGTTCAATCTCAGCGGTCGACCATCCTGATTGAGGTTTTTCCACGGTTTTCCTCAGTCACACCAAGCAAATGATGGAATGGCACCTACAGCATAGGCCCTGGCCGACATCTTCCCGAATCCTTTCCCATCCCCTATTCCTGGGCTAAGCGTTATAAATATAATTCACATTTAGAGCACAGAAGGAACATTTTGAATTAGTTGTTCCCTCGTACAGAACTAGGCATCATAAATTATTTACTGATTCTGACAACGATTATATCTGGTTAAACGTTTAATCAACAACTATTGTATTGCTATTAAACTTCAATATTTGACACCTTCTTCTTCAGCTGTATACTTACCTATCTGCTACATGTATCTTGTATGACGTGGTGCTGTATTGGCACCATGTTGTTCGTAGAACATTAATAAATATTGAAATACATTATTATTACCACAACAAATGTTGTCATATTTCACGTTACCAATAAACGGCTAAATATAAACTTAACATTTCTGATTGACGTATACAGGGAAACACCAGTTGCAAGTGATGATAGTAGTGCAATCACGATATTTTGCTGATCCTCCGAATCTAGACAAAGTGACAGTAATCATGGTGCAAAACTAGGAGTTTTATTATAGTTGCATTTGCTATGAAGATTTGTTTTCGAGAAATTCTGTGTAATGAAGAACAAATTCCACAACTCCGGGCTTAAAGTCATTCTGTAATGAATATAGTGTCTGTATTACTACATTCCACTTCTGATTTCTAGAAGTATCTTATTGACAAACGGTGTTCGGACATTTAAGCCCAAAATCCGATATTTTTCGCAAAGGACCATGTCTGAACCCCCGTAGAAGAGAAGTAGTGTGATTCAGGACCATGATTTTTGCGTGCATACACTCGGTTGGTAGGTCTATAAATATTACAAAATTTTGTAGAATTTTACTCAATTCCTTCACCTCAAGAACTTCGTTAAAAATCAAATTTTACATAATTTGTTACTTATTTTTCAGAATAATTATTGGAAAAATGAAATAAATTTTCACAATGGACTCGAACATGGCATATTTGGTTAACTGTTTCCGAAGATATCCGAAGTTGGACTTAGATAATTTTCAGCTCAAAACAGCCTAATCAACGCGGTCAACCTTTTTGGAATAGCGTGTACATACCTGACCAATATTTTTGCATTAAAAATTCTTGTTTCTAATTTTGTATCAGTGAAAGCTGATTTCTCATTAATTACTTTGCAAAAGAACGGAAAGATAAAAATGTTCACAAGGTGATTAAAATTTTGATTGTCTTTGAAGTTTAAGATAGTAATTGAATATCTGTCCTCAAGCACCCGGACCAGAAAGCTACTCGGCAAATATGAAATATATGCCCTGAGATACCAAAATAGAATGAAATGTATCTGATAAAAATCCGTTGTCAAACAGGAAAGCTACCCATAAACGTAAACGAATAATGCAAACTAACTAATCTGCTTGACATCCAGACCATTAAAGGCTGTGACCTACTCTAAAATTTACCTTTTATCTTTATTTCCAAGATTTGTTTGAAATATTTCTGGGGTACGTATACCCACATCCACGATATCTGAAGAAATCTCAATAGGTAGATTTTTCTTCGAAATCTACCCAAATAAATTATTATATGATTGTCGGATGTAAAAAGCTCCCTTTTTTTTTACAAAAAAAAATAGGTAATTCTTTTTAAATACAAAAGTTCTAAAGAGCATTATTAGAAGATATGTTTTAATCATGAAAAAGAGCTGCTATAAATTAGTGTTGAAGCTACCAAAATATATCAATACCTTAAAGAAGTATTAAAAGTAAAAATCAATTTTGAAAGAATAAAATTAACTAAATGACGTGTTAAGGGATGCAGAAACGCTATTCACCACTTACACCATTTCTTTCGATCCATTTTTGCTATCTTTTGTTAACAATACTAACAAATCAAATACCATCTGTAAGTTAATGACAAGCAATCGGCAGATTGATTACGTCATAACATGGCGGCGACAGATTAAGCGCAAGACAGGCTGTTTCGAAGCAAGGCTTCATTACTCTTAATAAATGCATCACAGAAAGAAAAGAAAATGTTTTCCGTAGTCTACTTTAACTGAATTTTTTTTTTATTGCAAAAAAAAAAAAAATACTACCGGAAATGTCCACTATCCGGACAACCACTTAAAAGAGAGAGAAGAATAAAACAGAATAGAATAGATTTTACTGAGTATATCTGAGGTTACAAAACCCGTGATACATCATACACTGTATCTTTTCATTACCTTGTTCCACATTTCCTCTACTTGCTCTTTTTCTAAAGATTATTTACAATTTGTTTGTTTCGTAATCTGTCTTCTGGTGGAGCAAATGGCGACTATTAAGATATAAGCTACATATATTTCTTCTTTTTCCAATTTTTTAACTACGCGTACATTTAGGCTTCAGTGCTAATTGTCATCTATAATTATCTGAGCTTTCAAACAAGCTAATCATAGTGCTGTTTCCGTAGTAAAGGAATGAGGGTAAGGAGTGGGCTAGGTATTCTCCCGGTATTTATCAGGTGACACTATGGAAAACCAGGAAGAATCTCCGTTTGGATAGTCTGCCCCGAGTGGGACTCGAATTGATGAACCTCACTCAAAGCCTACGAAAGCATGGTACGACGCACCACAATTGACTGAGCTACTGAGGTCAGTGGGTATATGTAGTACAATATGAGTAAATACTTACATATATCATGTGCCAGAGAAATTGGGAAATATACCATATAAGTAAGTCTGCATAGAAAATTGTAATAGAAAATTGTAATATAGAAATATTTCGTTACAATGCCCTTTCTTTATTTTACGTACAGCCAGACACATAGGGAGTAGCTTTCCGCTTGGGGGAACAAAGTCAAAATAGCTTTTTTATTTAAATATTTAATATATAAGATTGCCTTGCTCGTAAACGGTTAGTGGGCAAATGCCCGTTGTTCCGACACACAATATAGCTATGAAGAAGAAGCCTTACTACTAGAATTGAATACCAGCCATTACTATGACTTCTATTTCGGTACAAAAGACAAAAAATAGGACAAATTCGGACTGCCTACAGCTCACTGTAAAGAAAATATTTAATTTTGTAAAGTTGATAAATAACGAGGGTAGAGTGTGAAAGTTATGTATACTAATAATCTACAGAAATATGTAAAAATTCTGTACATCTTTATATAAGATTGTTTCGAAAAACTCATCAATCGCTCGAAAAGATGCCATGTGTCCGGCAAATAAAAAAATGCCCGAGTCGTAATGGGGGCACGTGCCCGGGTGCTCCCGCTTGGCTTCAGCATTGGATTACATATACGAATGTCTTACTTCTAATGTAGTTTTTTTTTTATTTCTCCTAAAAAAAAAAAATCTGGTCGAACATACATTTTTAAAAAAATCCACATTGATGATCAAATATGTTTTAAGCTACATATGTAATACGTTTAGTCGTGATGGCAGGATAACTTTGTAACATGTTGCAAGTAACGAGATAACAAATAGACTGTAGGGAAAATGCCATGAATTCATGTTGAATCCTGGCTTTTTAGTGTTTTAGTCATAACTTAATGCGAAATTACAAAGATTCCGACTTCTTAATTTGAAATTTCAACGCCTCAACCCGATCTTGTCTTTTTATTGCTCACTTTTACCTGGAAGATATTCTTACTAATTTTGTCTGTTCAATGCTGCTACACTTTACATGCATAATTAACCACGCACTTTACAACCCTTCCACGCGTTTTACAACGGCGTTCCGGTTTGCTCAGGTCTATTTCGAGCCCTGGCTACATCCAAAAAAATTTAAATGAGATATTTCTCTGGATTCTTTATACCTTGGACCACAATAGTAACTTCTGATGAGGGTAAAAACTTAAAGGTAAAACCTTTTAAACCTTAAAGGGAAATTACACATTCATTTAACGATTGCATTATATGACAAGTCTTAAATTATGTTACCCAGAAGTATTTACACTTTTACAAATTACTTGTATTTATCTTTTTAAAAAAATGTGTCGGAAGTGTAATAAATGGAAATACCAATTTTTTCGGTTGTTTCAGAAACATAATATTGTAGAAAAATACATCGTACGTACTGAAAATAACGCCTCCGTAATTCTTGTACACTATAGAGCACAACCAATGAGCACATTCACACATACAAAAGACCACTTACAAGAATGTCACAGAGGACTTGCTTTCAAAGCGTGAAATATACACTTCTTGTCTTCCTTTAGGTAGTATAAGATGTGAATACCAATCGTTCTTTATCACATGGTTACCTTTAAAGGAAATGAAGTGGGAGAATATCAATATTCATAATTGATATTCGAGTTGCATATTTATCTTTCTGTTTATTAGACGTATACTTTACAAATGAAAACATACGAAAGACCAGCATTGTTCAGAATCCCCAACAACTAATTTCCATGCTGTCCGCATCGAGTTCGCTTCTACTGCATAAATATTACTTCATTACTGTGTTTTCTGTTAGGATGCAATGTAAACACTATGGTCTATGAAGCTTAATATATAAGGAAATTTATATATATATTATTCTCGAACACTACTCACAACAAAACATCATAATGAAGAGAAACCAAAAACGACCACAAAATAATGTCGAACTATTATGCATTTAAATACCTCACAGAGCTGTAGCGGCGACAAACCATCCTGCACTAACTTAAAGATGGAAAATCCAGCAATGGCGTTGTATAAATAATTTATGTCAATTCAAGGCGATTTGTCATAAAATATTACTGACATATAATCGACTGCTAATTTGGATACGAAATATTTTTACGAAACTCTATAATGGTCAGAACATGCTAAACTATAATATGCAAACGAGCGCATATGAAAATGAATACACTCAATCTTTGAAAAACTTTCTTCCGCAACGAATTTAAATCACATTGATACAATCCCTCATATTCCCAATCTTTGATTATTGTGACGTAGTCTATAATCATCTGTCAGTCAATCTAGCAAACTGATTACAAATAATGCAAAATAGATATGTTCGGTTTATCTTCAATGATAAATAATATGACCATCTATCAACCAGGCATGGCTGAATGAAAAGAACGTTTCATCTTCTACTCCAGTTATACAACTCTAAGATACCTGTGTATCTGGCGTCCATGCTGAAATCACTGCACCTCAGTAACAATATAAACAATCTTCCTTCGGCAATTCGCAGAGCAGCTTTCTACGCAAGCTCTATAGTCACCTTCTTCCACTTACCCATAGCAGTGTAAAACAACGTTAATTTCAACAAAGAGTTTTATTTAAAAAGTATACAGGGTGATTCAGAAACATGGTGTATACTTGGCAATTTTACAGCAAGAATGAAGGATACTCGTTTTAATTAATCCACGGGTGGCAATTACAGTGTTAAAAGTTCTGCATTTCAATATACAAAGTCGTCCTCTACACTCAACATGTTATACATGAAAACACATTAGAAAAGCTCAACCCAAAAGCACATACAACGTGTGTATAAGGCAAAAAGTAGCTTTTTTATTATAATCTTGATATTCGAAATGATCATAAGCACAGATTTTGCAAAGATCCTTCCTGAATTTTAATTTGGGCAAAGTCTTGTTCAGCAAAACGTAAATGGAAAGAAATATAGTAGTGCTTCCTTCAGATTAAAATTAGGACACACAATGCCTAATACCATTTAAGCAAAAATCATTTAAAGCAATCACCATATTGTGATTATAAAGTAGCACCAAACACTAGCGTAGTAAATCAGCTACTCTTTGAATGTCCTACGTGCAAAAGAGAGAGAGAGACACACATTTTTGAAAGCGTTAAAACATGTTCGGATTCAATTCTCAACATCAATAAAAGCCTAGATTCGCAAATCTAATCCTAAAATCTGTTACATTTTTCTGACTATTTTTCTAATAAAAAATACTTTATTCTATAGGAAGGTTACTCAAGTACATGATGACTCGAAAGAAACCTTATAATAGTAACTTCTGTTTAATTCTCTCCAAAAAATTCTTAATTACATGTACTGACTTCTGAGCATACACAACGTATATTTTAACTTAAGCCTTTAACTTAAGTATTTTTAAAGGTATAATTATGCATCCCATAACTGTAATTTATAAAGAAAAACAAGTTCCACGATGGAAGAGTAAATATCACCAACTGCTGTATTTAATGTCAGCTAACAAAAGTACTGGATTAAGTGTATTAATAATTGCATAAATACCAAATATTTTTGCAGGACTGAAAATTAACAAGAACCCAACGAAGTGATTCACGGGAACACATTATAAAAAATAAGTCTTAATTTGCAATTTTTGTTCAAATCCTTTCTACAATTCTGTAACATGTACAAGAAGTTCGAGATTCTATCATATTTTTCTTAAGGTTAATTTTAAACTCTTCTTGAGCCCATAGCTCTTGAAGAGTTCTCTTTATAAACACTCCTTGTTCACAATCTGTATTTAGTACGTGCTGATAAACTCTGGTCACTTAACTCTGCATTGGGTTTCAATGTACAGGGAGAAAAGGGACAGATTTTCTGTTCTTAGCACAGTCGGTTAAAGCCATGGGCAATCACAGATACTAACAGCATTATATAAAAGCTCCCACCAACTTGTTTTCACTACATTCCTAGGCTATGAAAATAACTTGTGTGAAAAAAAGCACAAAAATTACTCAGTAATAATCAGGAAGCTAAATAAATATCTATATCTATCTATTATACTACACAAGTGATCAAAAGTAGACTCAAAGTTGAGAGAAAAATATGCTTTTCAAATGAAAAAGATATTTCCTTCTTTATTTCTACAACACACTCTTTGTATATCCTTGACACATCAAGTTTTTGAATAAGACCAAAAAGTAACTTACGAACATACGCCAGGTTAACTTCCTTCAATTTCCTGTGATGATGATGCCGTTCTTTTTTGAAGACCGGATATTGCGTCATTAAATCAGAATTAAGTTCTCTTTTAACTACATGAGAAAGTTTACAAAAACTTAAAAGTACGATGGTGAAGTCAGCGAAGCAGAATGTATCAATATTGCCACCTAATTAGAACAAGTTTGTATGTACTTTCTTCTGTTGGATGGAAATTGTGTAGTAAAGGAGTATTAAAAAACTCTCCGAAGTTCTTAGGAAGTTTATAGAACCCAAGGACCTAATTCCGTGAATTGTAGAGAAAAAGTTTATATTAAAATAAAAATATAAGGTGACTCCGATTATCAATACCCATGAAATTAAGTAAAGATCAGAGTTAATAAACACCTCACTCAATAAATTTAATCAGTCTTACAAATTGTTAGTTGCATAAAGAGTATTACTATGTTTTGCACTGAAAATCTCCTGGCACAAAAAACACAAACAACTTCACCAGAAACGAACTTTATACAAACGCATGTGAACTTTGCGAACCTACTGAAAAATAGTGAGTTTTTTGTCTGCTCAATGTGTCTTTTTATTTGCTTCTTACCCTTAGTGCATATTTTGCACACATTAAGTTAATATTTACCGAAGTTCACATTATCCAGAGCACGTTATCAGATCACTTTTAGTACATTAACCACTATTAACTAAACTTTCTGTGCATGAATTAGGTATCAACACACCAAACGTTCATATGTTGTGCACTAAAAATGTGGGGTAGTTCATGTTAATTTCATGAAAAGTTAATATCGTATGCACTAAAAACGTGCTAACTGGAACATAGTGTGAAATTTTTTCGGGACACATTGTGCACTTTTAAGTGTACTTCGATTTTCAGTGTGTAGATGAACTTTCAATTACTATTTCTGAACAAGAAAATTTGGCCCGATACAGCTTTAATCCCTACCTATTGTTTTCTGGATCTATTCCTGATGTAATAAATAATTTCAATAAACCTTACTTTTGTAATCTGTAATAACTTTGTCTCGAAAGTAATTCCGTTCCTCTCGCATCCTAAACAGATTTCCTTTCCATGTAACAAGGTGAACAGTAGCAGCAGCGTATTACACAATTTTGTTCTTGAAAACTCCATTTCACATCTATAAATGAATTTTAATTATTCAAAAGTATAGATCCTACTATTCGCTTATTCTTGTATCGTGTGTTACCAAACGAAATGTTTTCCGTTTTACACATATGTAAATTGTTCACAAGAGATAAACACTTGAGCTGGTAATTAGATATTTTATTTTGTGGAAATACTATGAAGAGGATTGTATAAAATATTTCACTATAAATAATTAAAATAAGTTGAATTTGTAGATCAGCTATCGCTATAAGAAGCACACTCCACTACACGCACAGATACACTAAAGAAAAAAACGCGGGGTGGCCTAACGGTGTTTTTGAAGAACAAGGGAGAATAGGCCCGCCAGAATACGAGGTTCTGGGGTAGAAAAAAAACTGACCCCAAGAGCCACCTATGAGCAAAAATAAACACTGTATTTTGACTGTTTCAAGTTTTGTAAGAGCTATCAATCGGACCAAACATGTATGTTGTTTTGGGAGCAACACAGTGAACCTAAACAGTAGTAAGTTTTCAAGTAAAGCATTCCTAGCAAGTATTTTATTTTTTTTTTTCTTTCTGTTATGTTACTGTAATATGGTTTAAGTTTAAAAATGAATTTCAGCTTTAATATTGTAATTCAATAATACTGGTGATCACTTGTACAGTCGCGGAAGTAAGTACTGGGGGAGTCTAGCAATTATTTAGTCTATAGTTTAGCGTTTAGTTTATAGATAGACACCCTCCAGACTGTTTTCCACATGTCACGACTTAATCATAACTGCCTGTCTGGCCCATAAATATAATACATTTTTTACATGTACGTCAAAAATGACACGTGAAATTGACTTGGAGAATGTGTGAGCCAAATGATGAAAAAAAAAATTGTTGAAACAGTTGAAGGAACGAAAATGAAACGGCTACTTAAGAGGTACAGTTATGTTGGAAAATATTATCCTCACGGCCACAACATGAAGTCCACTATAATGTTTTAAATACACTAACAGAAGATGATGTTCCAATTTCACGAAGACGTAATGCTAGGCGAAAATGACCCTCTCTAGTTCAATTTCACGTATCATTTTGTCGTACAGGATTAGGGTTATGTCAAAATCGACTTCGTCATTGGGTTTCTTGAAATATTCAAGCACAGATTGATATATCACATGACCCACTCACTATTTAAAAATTTTGAAGCATAGTCAACATGGCAGCTTTCAAGATGGCGGTCATTGTCGTCATACCCTCCAGCATACATTGTCTCCTGTCCAGTATCCATTACTGGCCATCTGCTTTTAATATATGTAACAGTTTATAAAAGAAAAGGCGTTTTCCGTACTCTGTATTGGATTCACATGCTCTCTACGTTCCATTTTTCTCGGGTTCCCCTGTCGTTATTTGTTGACGGCAACACCTATAATTTTGGCTGTGAATGTTTAGAGGACTGTACATACATAACGAATTTTCATCAAAATCGGGCTCTGACACCTGACGAGTGTTCCTTGTAAGATGGAAAAGTGTTGCAACAGTATGCTTGACAGTGCTCGAAGTGGGGGGCACGAGGAGGCACGCCGTGCCCTTCCCTTCTTCATTTTGGATTTGGCGTATCCCCTACTTTTTTATTAATGGGAGTTCGTTACCTTTACTTTCAATAGGCAATCGCCGCCACTAATTGCAAGCGCACCCTTAGCTTTTCTAGCTCACTTTTGCAAGCGTTCCCTTACCTTTTCTAATCCACTTCGAGCACTGATGATTGATACAAAAAATGGTATGTAAAGTACCACGAAAGACGACTCCTTGCTCCGGCAGAAGCACAAATCTTCCGATTTTAATGTCAGCATACGTTGTAACCAGCAGCGAAACGTGACTTTTATGAAACTGTCAAAGATAACTATTCAATTATTTAACGAAAAACTTCGACACTAGTAAATATTATTCACAATTAAAACGTTTTTAATAAAATGCTTTCTATCATAAACTGCCATTTACTGCCAACGGAGCATGTTAAATATTTTTCTGCCCATTTTGACAACACCCTTAACTTAGAGGTCGTAACTCTTTCACGTAGATTCTCAAGCAAAATGGCATTATTAGCAGCTACAAAGGACAATTCTATCATTACCACCAGTATTATTATTGTTTCTGCACCAATTAGGGGAGAGGGGGCACATTTGAACGTGAGGCACCTTAGAACAGTGGAGATAACTTTTAATTTATAAAACGAAATTCCTTTTGTCCAACATTTATAAATTGCAAACATCATGCCACACAGCTGACATTTGTTTTTCACCATTCGTGTGCGTTACCTGGCGAAGTATGGTATTTGATGTAATTTGTGGGTACTGAAGTAAAAATTCATTTGAGATTGTAAGCTTCTTGAGAGAAGAGAACTGTACCATATCTTTTAATGTTAACTTACGAAGTTACTACACTCCATCACGCATTAAACTGTCCTTGTTGCTTTCTGATAACTCTTCTCCTTCTCCCATAAAAACAAAATGTGCGTAATTGGACCTAGTGGGGCAGATTTGAACACGGTAGCAGCTTATGTCCATACAGCTAAAACTTGCTGCTGAGAAGAAAAATTAGTTTGCAACATATTAACACTGTAAAAGCATTTTAATTATGCTATGTGTAACATTTTAAACAAAGTTTATGCAAGCCTAATGATTATGCAATCCAACCAAGCAAGTAAGTTCAACGTCTATTATCAAGTGTGTAGTTTATATTCTTTGTATGGCTAGTAAAACTTTAGTTGACTTTCTTCTACTTCCGTATTTGTATCTGGAAGCATTTACTGAGGAATTAAATGATATTGTAATAAAATTAAGGATGTGTTCAAAGCTTCCCCAGCCATGTTCAAAGCAACCCCACCCTTGTTCAAATCTATCCCCTAGGGGGCACCTTTGAACGATAGCCTCCCAGTTTCTGTCCTTGCTTTAAGGTGGCAATGAAGTACGTCATTTTCTTCGGCAAGCTGTATATGTTCCCATACATATGTTATTTATCTCTGAACAAATTCTCTGAGTGTGAGAAAGCAAAATTAAATTTGTCCAACAACGTGTTCAAAGGTACCCCTCTCTCTCCTGCAATACTTAATGGAAGTTCGCCCCTTCCATCCTTATTATACATGTTTTGGTACGTCAGAGAAAAGCGTATTGCTCCAATGTTCTGCGCATAGTCAAACAAATGGCCAAATTTGTATTTTAAAAAGTCTCACAAAGTCAAATTTGTCTAGAACCATGAAATTACGTATATAGGAGGCAAAATGACGTTTTAACGTTTTTCAGTTTTCTTCTATCCTGTTTTGTCTTACTTTTATCGTTGCAGGTTCCGAGTTCATAGGAAGAAACTTGATGAAGACACGAAGAGGAGGAGAAAATGAAGTTCGAAGTTCAAAAAGGATGCTGCATTTGCCACGTTTGATTAAGAGAAGAGGATTTCGATAAGAAGCTATGTTTTCGACTGTCAAACTCATTCCTGGAAGAAGTTAAGAAAAAAGACACGCACGCACACAGTCACAAAACACGTTCCATAAAGAGAGCGCGGCACAGAGAAAGTAGGTGATGAAAAACAAGAAAAGTTTGGCAAGTTTTCTTAACTCAGAAACAGATTAACGCCGGTTGCTTGATTACTTATTTGTCGCAAAACTTGCAAATTTTCTTGCAAACTTGACTTCTTCCAGTTCGCAGGCAACTCCAGAGCTAGATTAAAAGTTTGCCAAGTCTCTCATCAGCATGGTGTCCTTTCTCCGTAACAACCCCTTTTGGCAGTCGTTTCTAGATCTGCTTGCCACGCTGATGTCGCCAAATATAACTAACTTTAAAAGATTTTTTTTCTCCTTAGGCACTGCAAAAACTTACTTCTTGTGGAAAGAGCTAGGTTCTTAAATGATTTAAATGAAGTGTAGATTACTCGCTGACGAATGTATGAAGTATAGTTAGTTAACTTACTTTCCTCTTCTGCAAGAAAACTGGAAGAAAACTTTAGTTATGAATTCTCTTATCTACAGTAGGAATAATGTTACCAGAATGGGAACTGGAATGTCACAGAGAACCCGTTGAATTGAAATAGAATCATCCAATACGCCGTTTGAGTCGCATACGCCTATATTAACTGATTGTCTTGTGAAACAAACGTTCTTGATGTTAGTTCGTACTTTTTTTTTCTCCTGCAAGTTATCACTTTTATGTTTTAATTACTGGTTTTCAATCTGATATACAGCAGCAGTATCGTACATTCTATGGCCTAACACTGGACTTGCTATGATCTTTACACGACATATTTTGTATGAAATATAGGCAAACTTTCTCGGTCTCAGTTATTAACTTTAACTTGAGCTAATGTTATTTAAGCCAGTCAATAAGGAACATTAGATGGGCAGATAAGGAAAAAATTGTAAAAAGCTGGAACAAATTTTATTTCCTTCATGAAAGTGTCCTTAACAAAGTGTTAGTTTTGTACTCCTCTACCGCCCCTGCCTTCGCCGGAATCTTGGATAAATGGCGCCAAAAAAACTTATATGTATATATATATACACTGTATATATCCCTTGAAAAGCATTTTAGAGCCAAATGTGTAATTACGGAAATTGATCTACACAAAATTGTCTACAAGAAAGGTTATTTCTATTTTTCTTTTAGGATGCACCGTTTAGGCATTACATGAAGCTGTGTTGCCACATAGTACCCCTCTGACCTTCTACTGTACAAAACTCTGGCTAGTCACTTAGCTAGAACAGATGCAAGATGGACGACAAATGTACTACATTGGATTCCCAGAGAAAAGGAACGCCCGAGACAACGTCCAAATGAAAGATCGGTAGACGAAATCAAGCGTTTCTCAGGAGCTACATGGATGAGGATAGCAGCAGACCGACGGCCGGTTTCACCAACGCTGGTTAAAGATTTAACAACCCGTTAAGCACATTTAACGTCTGATTAGGAGAAATGACCGTTTCATCAACATCGGTTAACGCTAACGGTTTGTTAAAGCTGTCGTTAACTTTAATCATCAGATTTTCGACGATTAAATATTTAACGGTCCGATAGTGATTGTGTATCTCGAAAGTTTGAAAACAGGAAACAAGAAATAGAAAGCATAAACACAGAATTGCTTGATGAAATATACAACTTGGCACAACGCATGTCAATAGTATTAAAGATCAAAAACATCTAAAAACAATGTTGCCTGCTTTGCGGGCAATGTAAATATGATGTTCGAGTATGTTTAGGGGCCTATATGGGTATGCTTAAGAAGCGCTCTAAAGAATGGTTTTACAGGAGAAGTAGACGTGTGCGCTACGTATTTAGGCGTAAGGTATAAATTACGCACTTGATCACCGTTTTTAATATATATCGTGCAAAAGAAAGGCAATCTTGTAAAAAAAAAAAAACCCGCACGATGTCGCTTTACTATTTTGTACACGTCGTCTTAACGATTAACATAATTCATTTTAAATAATTTCAGGAGAATACTTTTCTCTAATACGTGTCTGTATATAGTTTACAAAACTATTTCGGAGAGTGGTAGTACATGCCAGAAACGTCGATTTAAGATATTTTGGGAGGGGAAATGATGTGGAGTAAAAAAGAAAGTATTGTGTACATTACCGATCGTGTATTATAATTGTTCACTTGGAAACAGGAAAAGTTAGCATAACGATAAGACTTCTTCATACTACGTACAAAGAATGCTTTTCCGTCGAGTATATCTCCTTTAACTATTGCCAGTAAGTCATTCCTGTTCATATTAAGTATTTCTTACTTTTAGCTATTTCTGTTATGCGGCGATGAATGTACTTGCAATTGATATTGACATTACTTCGGATCCGTGCAATGAACAATATGGAACAAGGATGATGTGAGTGCAAGAACACGCATACACCCTTCAATAATGTGTCCCAGCCCCAGGTTAAGTTCAGTTTAGGTAAGCCAAAAAATGTAAAATTCACAGAAAGATGTAGGCCATGAAAGTATAAGACTGAAATTGCAACAAGTACGTGCAATTAATTAGCTACTTCCGCGTTGGAGCTGAACACAAGTATGTCCTGTTAAATGTGATGTGCTTCAAGTATAATGATAAAATAATTACCCTGGCTTTACCTAACCTATCTACGTTTTTTAGCGCCCCTCGATATGTTTCCATTAATTATGTAGCAAATACGTGATATTCATCACACGAAATGACGCCACTGATATTTCCCATGTGGTACCATATCTGTGTGTAAAGTAAATCGATTACGTACTTATGTAAATTATTATTAAGTATAGCTTCTCGAAATTGAATATGGGTTGCTGTCTACCGCTAGGTATTTACAGAAGTGTCTAAGTAAATAATTTAAAAGGGAATGTGTGTTATAAAGCGTACGTATTGCTCAGTAGCTGGGTGACCTAAACTGAACTTGATCCATGAGCCACCCCGTTGCTTGACTTTATTTCATTATACTTGCATGCATCCGAAATTATGAAAATAACAACATTGGAACAACATTTAACGCCACACAACAGAAGTAGCTTTAACGCCACACAACAGAAGTAGCTAACAAAGTATTACATCCATGAAATAGATGAAAACTGGCTAATCCTGTCTGTATTTATAAGAGGGCTTCAACCTTTTGAGCACTGCAATTAGCTATGTAAACGAAAGTAGAAACAATCTGTATTAACATATTCATACAT